>RJWM01006948.1:0-81088 GCA_004363535.1 Dasyprocta punctata | reverse complement strand
TTCCTTGGGTTGTCTTGCAGCCGTTGCACTGCCACTTCCAGATTTCTAATTATCTTGAGAAAGTCTCTCCTTTCTTTTTCCCAAGTTTTCATTCTTTCTTCCAGATACGAAAGTCTATCCTTAGTTTCCTTCAAGTGGTTCTGCCAAATTTTATTGGAGTCTTTGATGTCCTGGTAGTCTCTCTGAATCTGATTAATGCGTTCTAAGGCTTTATTTATTTCATTCTCAATTTCCTTTGATTTTTCATCCTCCACCTTTCCTGCTATGTTTCCTTTAGAGGCACTTAGCGATTCCCTGATTAGGAGTTTCATTTCAATTCTCAGTTGGGTTAACAGTGCTGCTTTAATTTCTTTCATAGCTTCGTGGAGTTGTCTCCCCACTTCTGTTGTCAACTCCTCTGAGAGTTTAATTTTTGGACTCCCGACCATTTCAGTGTTAGCGTCCCCGGAATTGGTTCTGCTTGTATCGGAGTCCGGAGAGCGCCCTCTGCCTTTCCATCTTGGCATTTTCCTGGGCTCGCCCGTGAGGCTGTGTTGGTTCACTGCCTCTCCCAAGCCTGTTTCTGCTCTGTGGATGTCTGCTGCGGTGCGTGAGAGGACGGGGCCGCTGTCTGGTAAACTGTACAGTGCCCTCCGCCAAACCTCCTCTATCACCCCCAGGGCACCCACGCTGTTTCCGCCATGGCCTTCCAGGAACCGTGCCTAATTAGGTGCAGTTCCGGTCTCAAGATGGATGTCCCTCGCTCTCCCTCGGGGACAGGGGCTGGGGGCCTCCGGGTTCACTCACTCGCCCGCTCGCGACCACCTTGCTCCGCAGTTGACTGTCGCCCCTGCCGTCCTGCCACACCGCAGCAATTCTACTGGCAACTCCACCGCGTGTCAAGAGCACCCGGATAGTACCTTCTCAGCTTGGGTCGCAGCACTGGTTGGATTCCCCTCCGGACAGAGGTGCTGCTGGTTTCCGCCTTTATTTCATTCTTTTACTCTTTCCGTGGGCTACAGTTCTCTTTTTAGATTCTTCTTGGGTCCAGAGGACCCATCTCCCTCTTTTTTTCTTCTCTCTATTATTGTATTAGTTTATATTCCAGCATTTTGATGGTATATTCAGGGAGCCTCCCTGTCATGGTGTTATCTGGGTGGCCATCTTGGAGGAAGTCCTAGCTGTATTATTTTAATGATAGTTTGGTTGAATATAAAACATTAGGTTCTAGATTATATTTTTGTCAATTCTATGGAAACAGTACTCTGTTGCTTTTGTACATTCAACATTGCTGACATGAGTGTAATTTTGTTCCTTTATATATGATTTGTGCTTTTTATGATAGTTTTTAGCATTTAAAAAATTCCTAAATGTTATTATAGTAAATCTAGGAATGTGATTTTTTGGAAAAGTTAGTCTCTATTGTGTCCTCAAATATTTCTTTCTCTTCCTTCCTTTCTTTCTTTTAGGATTTCCTATTACCCATATGTTAGTACCGCCATGTCTGTCTTCCTTATCCCTTAACTTTTCTTTTGTATTGTCTATTTCTTTGTCTTTTTATTGTATTTTCTGATACTTTTTCAATCTTGTCTACCAAATCATTGATCTGTTCTTCAGCAATGTCAATTCTACACTTTATTTTTACTACCACTATTATTATCATTATTATCATTATTATTACTATTTGCAGTACTGGAGATTGAACCCAAGGTCTTTACACTAAGCACCATCTGCAGTCCCTTTTTCATTTTTTATTTTTGAGACAGGGTCTTGCTAAATTGCCCAGGCTGTGTTCAAACTTGCGATCTTCTTTAGACTCCCAGAGACCTGGAATTACAAGTATGTACTGCCTGGTTTCTACCGTTATATTTTTACTACTAGTATTTGTTTGACTCTTTTTATGTTTTCTTGCTTCTTATTAATTCTTTCCTCTTTTAAAAATGCATTTATCAGGTTGGTTATAGATACTTAGTCCATCTGTTCTTATATTTCTGCTTTTGCTGGAATCTGTAATCCAGGAGGTTATTTTCATTTTGAAATAGCTGGGTTCTCAAATGTCTTGTTATTTTGTTTTACATTCTGATTTTTTTACTGCTGGACACTGACTACTCAGGCAGTATGGAAGAAAGCAGATCCCAGGCCCTATTAGTCCTAGTGAACTAGGGGTGGGGGTGCTCCAGGGTAGAGAACCTTGACACTGGAAACTTGAACTCAGTTGCTCCTTATTCCACGAAATAACCCCTTGGACAGATCAGGTCTTCATCAGTTCCCTTAGAGAGGCAGATTTACAAAATCACTTGGGAAAGTTTTAAAAGTCTGGATTCCAAGGCTTAAATTTCCCACAGCAATTTATTGGAATTACCAGGGGTGGACCCAGTGATGCTTCATGTGGCCAAGTTTGAGACCTGCCATCCAGACTGGATTGTAACTCTCTAGCCCTGGGAGTCTGAAAGGAAAGGAACATGGAAATACCCAGGGGCCAGTTGGTCCCCCCTGGTTTTCTGTTTCTTCTGAGGACATCAGGACATCTCTGTATCTTGACAGGTAAGATGAATGCATTGCTTGCCCAAAGGTGATGGGGTGTGGGGTGGGGGGAGCAATTCTTCTATTTATCTTCTTGTGATCTTCCCAGGCTGCTTCTTGCCCCAGGATGAAGCTATAGTTCCATAAACGCCAGTCCAAAGCAGCCCCATTCAGTACAGGAGATTATCACATGGCTTTTCCTCTTTACTTTCTAGTTCCACGGAGATCTAGTAGCTGAGCTAGTTTGCCATCTTGGCCTGAAATGGAACCACTCAGGCTGTGATCAACAGACCATAAATGAGTCAGTCACTTTTAGAGAGCTACTTAATTGAAGGTCCTTTTGCCTTAGCATTGCAGGCCCCCTGCTCTATCTTTTACAGAGTCAGATTCTGCGTTTGAACAAGATCCCCAAGTGATTCCTGTGGACTGTAAAGTTTGAGAAGCACTGCTTTGTAAGCATAGATGCTGAACAAATTATTTAAATTGAATCAGGCATCTTTTTGACCAAGCACCTCAGAGTTTGTTTGGTCATGTTGTGCCTAGAAAATGTTGATTTTAATTCCATGGTTTGAGCTATCTTTGCCCTGGGCCAAAATTCAACAATGCTGGCTTTGCCTACCATGCAGACAGATTTTGAAAACAGAATTCTTTAGTTTAAGAAAACAATGCACTGGTAACGCTATCTTACCTCTGGGCTGTAGCACTCATCACTGTTAAAATTTTAGATTTACTGATGTGGTAGTTGATTGATGTCTGGCAAGATATGACAAGTTCCAGAAAGACCAGGAAAGCATCTGACTACTAGCTGTTTTCTCCATAATGCCCAGCCCAATGTGTGGCATATAGTAGGTACTTAATAAATAACAATTGAATTAGACAAAGTGACTCAAGTCAGTTTTTAGAAAGCTACTTAATTTAAGGTTGTCTATTGGATGTCAATAGAATGATTATACTACTTGTAAAATGTTCTTTTGCTAAGAAATAGAGACAGCTTCAAGAATATGTTTCTTCCATCATTACTATTTCATGTCCTGGCTGTTAGACATAAGTACTTGCTCTTTTTTTTTTTGTATTACTTTTATTTAAAAAAGCCTGAATGTGTACTGGCATTTAAATACTGATAATTAGTATTTATCAATTTCTTAAAAAAATTTTTTTTATTTTGAAGAGAATAAAACCAAAAGAGATAAAACAGAATAGAGTCAATCAAAACAAAGCAATGGATGTGATACAAGATTTCAAAACAAGATAAAAGGAAATCAATAATGGCTACCATTGTGCCTCTTGTTATCTTTAAAATAACTGCCCATATAATCAGGCATAATAAAATCAAACAAAACAGAACAGAATAAAACCAATCAAAATAAAACAATGAAAGTAATACAAGACTTCAAAACAAGACAATAGGAATACAACAGTGGTTACCATAATGCATCTTGTTATCTTCAAAGTAGCTGCTTATACTGTCAGACAATAATAAATCAAAAAAACAAAATAGAATAGAGTCAATCAAAACAAAACAATAAGCGTGATATAAGACTTCAAAACAAGATAAAAAGAAATGAATAATGGCTACCATAATATATTTTGTTATTTTTGAGATAGCTGTCCATGCCATCAAATATAACAAAATCAAACAAATCAAAACAGAAAAAAACCAAACTAAACAGAACAATGAAAACAATACAGCATTTCAAAACAGGACAATAGATTGACAATGGCCACTGCCTTCCCTTTTTAGACATTTCCTCCCCTTTCACTTTCACAATGGGATCTATTGTGCATTTTGGATCCCACTAACTCCTTTAGTTTTTTATACTAGGGAGACAACACAATGTTCACCCACATGACTCTGAACAATTTCACCCATGAGCATGATCTCAAGTTGTATCCATTTACCTACAAGAGCGTTGAGGTTATCTTTCTTTATAGCTGAGTAGCTTTCCATTGTATAAAAATGTCATATGTTTCTTGTCCACTCTGCAGTTGACAGGCAAGCTACCCCTACTTTTTTTCTGATTTTGCATAGAGCATTGTTGTCTCTACTTTGATGTTTAGTTTATGAATTTCCTTTGGAGTTAAATGTGTTTCTTCAATAAAGAATATTGATGGATCCTGTCTCCTGATTCACTCTGCCTGTGTTTCTTTTTATTGGTGAATTGAGGCCATCTGCATTAATGGTTATGGCCAACATGCACTGGCTCATCTTTGCCATGCTATTTTCCTGCTGTTGGCTGCCTACTTTTCCCCTCCATTCAATTGTCTGCCCTGCTCGGTGATACCCCTTCTGCCACTGTTCCTGGGACCGTGATCTTTTTTTTTTTTAATCTCTTTCTAGAATGTCCTTCAGTATTCTTTGTAGGGTTGGTTTGGTGGTTATGAATTCCTCCAGTTGTTCTTTGTCATGAAAGTATCTTGTTTCTCCATTAATTTTGAAGGATAGTTTTGCAGGGTACATCAGTCTGGGTTGGAAGTTGTTTTCTTTTAGGACTTGGAATACTTCACTTCAAGCTCTTCTTGACTTGAAGGTTTGTATTGAGAAGTCTGTAGTGATTCTGAAGGGTTTTCTTTTATAGGTGATCATTTTCGTTTCTCTAACAGCTTTTTATTATTCTGTTCTTGTGCTAAATTTCTGGTATCTTGATTCTTATATGTATAGGTGTAGATTTATTTTGGTTATGGCTAGCTGGAGTTCTATATGCCTCACTCATTTGTCCTTTTCCCATGCTTGGGAAGTTTTCTGCTATTACTTCTGTAAATAGCCTTTTAATGTCATTTATATTGACACCTGATTTTTGCTGACATCTATTACTCTTAAATTATTTTCCTTTGTGTCATCTTGCAGCTGTTGAATTGTTATTTCCTGGTTCCTTGTTATTTTTAAAAGATCTTTCCTCTCATGATTGCAGGCTGCATGCTGGTCTTTGAGGTCTGAAAGTCTATCTTCAGTTTCTTTCAAGCAGTTTTTCCAGCTTTCAATGGAGTTTTTAATTTCCTGGATATCTCTTTGAATAGGTTTCATGCATTCTAAATCTCTCTTATATTGTTCATTCATGGTTTTCCTCATTTTCCTACGCTTCTTTATTTTTTTAATCTATGTTTTCTTTAGAGATGCTTAGCAAATCTTTTATTATGTTTTTCATCTTTTCTTTTACCTGAGAGAGTATTTCTGTTCTAATTTCTTTTATAGCCTCATGAAGTTGTCTCTTTACTTCAGTTGCCATCATGTCAGAAACTTCAGGTGTGCAGCTCCCGATCTCTTCCGTGTTTACATCTCTTGGACTTGCTCTGCTTGGGTTGGAGTTCAGAGACTGCCTTTTGATTTTTTGTTTTGACATGTTCCTGGGTTCTTCCAAACAAGTGCGTTGTGGGGTCCCGGGCACTTCCCATGTTGGCCATAGTTTCTCTGAAGCATGACTGTTTGTTCTCCTGGCCAGTGCTGGCTGTGGATATCCAATGGTGGACACTGGGTGTGCTGGTGCAGGGTTGGCTGCTGTTTTTTCCAGCCCATGCTGGCTACCTGGGGCAGGAAGCATCCCCTGATGGTGGCTGGAGTGCATGCAGGGGTCTTAATTTCTTTATTCAATGTTTAGTCCATTTTGTGTTGCTATAGGAGGATATCACAGAATGGATAATTTATAGAGAAAAATCATTTATTTCTTAAAGTTTTGGAGGCTGAAAAGTCCAATATCAAGATGCCAGCATCTAACGAGACTTCATACTTTGTTCAGTGGTGGGGTGAGGTGGTGGCACCCTCGGGAGAGAGGCGCAGCAAGGGCAGACTCGCTTTTAAGACAAATTCACTCTTGTGATAACAGATCCACTCCCCAGATAATGGCCTAAGTCCATCCCTGAAGGCAGAGCTCTGGTGACCTGATCACCTGTTAAAGGTCCAACTGCTCATTGCTCTTTCCCTGGGAATTAAGTTCATAACCTGTGAGCTTTGGGGGACACATTCAAACTCTAGCAAGGTCTACAGTTTTTTTTAATAAAAAAACTGAAAAATTACCTTCAAGCAATTTTACATTTCTTTGGTATTCTTGGGAAAGAACAAATACATTTATTACATTAGAAGAGAAGCGAGGAAGTGAAGAGGTCGTGGCAAATGCCAGGTAGGAATCTCGTCTGACCTATTTTTACTTCTATTCTTCTCTCCTGTCTCCTTCCCTCCTCCAGTGCAGGCCCAGGAGAGCAGACAACTGATAACTATTAAGTCTACTCTGTCTCCTTCTCTGTCCTCTGCCTGATTTTCAAAGAGGTGCTGACTGTGAAATAATCTTGCTTCTTGTTAGACTGAGGGAAGAAGGAAGGGATGCGCACTGGCTCCACCAAAGTGTCTGACAAAAATACAATTCTTTTTATTATGCAGAGCATATAAACAGGCATTTAAATAAAAGTTTTATTTAATTTGAATATTTTATTGGTAAAGATAGAGCATGAATTGTATTACTCTGGATACTGATGTGTTTTATAGTTATAGTTTCCAGAAAATAAAATCCAGCTTCTGTAACTCTGAGCAGGCCTCCTAGTCTGTTTTTCTGCACATCCTCTGTTTCTCCTGATAAACTTGATTACATAGACATAATAGTTGCATGTGCAGCAGAATCAGACAATTAAAAACATTTTTAAATGATCTGGCTCAGCTTTTCTATGAAAAAGGTGAAATAAGGTTTTTGTTTTGTTTTTTTCTTTAAACCTGGTAAAGCTAAAGACCAAAGAGATGTTCTGTGATCAGGGCAAGTTTGACTAATAATTGAATACTGTTAGAGATCCAGAAGCACAATGCATGTGGTTTTGTTGTCGAAGGGTGAGAAAAGATATGCAGAGAGACTAGGTCAAGCAGCAAAACAAGAATGATGTGGAGCATCACAATTTTGCATTTAACATTGCTGAGTTTTTAAACAAAGTAATTTATTTCCAGTTTTCATAAATCATTGAATTATAAAATGTGTAAGTGTTTGGAAACTCTCAAGCTTTTCATTCCTAAAATCTAGATTTTTTTTTCAACAAATAAAAGCAGATGTTTAACGCGACATGGGGGGTTGCACTTTCATTTAATATTTTAGTTCATCTTCATATTCCAACATCAGTTTCAAATTGTTCACTTCATCAATGACTATCAAGAAAAGAAAGAAAATAAAATCATTGAGCTCCAAGTAAAAGTATTCTTTTCTCTCCAGTAAATAATAAACATAATAAAACCCAGTAGAATCTCATTTCTACACATCATTGAAGAGTTCTTGAGCCAAACAAACAATGACCTTTTACCGATGGGACTGCAAAAATTGTTGTCATGGAAAACATAATGTATTCAAGGAGGACATTGTCACCTTCTTACTTCCACCTCTCTGTTTACTTTTTCCCTTTGCGGTGTTGGGGAAACGACCAGAGAAAAATATGATTTCGCCAGCAGGGGTCACCATTTCTCCTTTATCGTTTTGAATAAATGACTGCTTAGTTGTGATTCCTGAGTCGAAGGAAATGCAAGAGTTTTCAGCTTGAAGCACAGCCAGAGGCTGGTGGAAGTAGGTGCATCCTGCACACTGGCTGTGTCTTCTTACAAACGCGCTGTGTAAATGTGTTGCTCTACCTGGACTCTTACATGGATAATTCTCACGCATTTGGTAAGGACAATTAGGTTATGTGCAATAACCCTGTTCTCTAATGAACATACTTCATCAAGTGTTAGCTAAATGCTTACTGATGCCAGCTCAGATTCTGCCTATTCTTTGACTCTAGACCAAAGAGTAGATTTTCATATCTGCCTGGAGGTGAATGGCACAAGCCTTCAGAGACAATCCCCTGTGAATTTCTGTGGGAGAAAGAGGAAGAGTTAAGTAGGAGGAGGATGTATTGAATCTCGGCCAAGCATAAAGCCCAGTGCCAGCTATTTCAGGTTAAGTCAGAGACTTACAGATCCCAGTCCTGTCTTCTGTATTTGGTTTTGTTTTGAAAACAAAAACATATGTTTGTAGTTTGCTTGAAGGTTTATACTGGACCACAGGATGAAATTCTAAAGGAATTGACAAGAATGTCCAGAGTATTGGTCAGCACATAAATATCTCCTTAGAAGGTCGGGGTTAAGTGAGTGATGGAATTGTCTTGTATGAGGGTAAAATACTCTGTAAGTGGCTTGCCAAATGGAAAAAGATCTTCCTTTATTCTTCCTTCCTTAGTAGGCATTTCCTTAGGGTCCTTGGGAAAGTTGAACTCATTGGTTTAATGATGGTTAGTGAAGATCTTTTCTAAATTCAATTCCCTCTCTTCTTTTTCTTTCCTAGACCCCCATCCCTATTTATTGCTGACGTTTAGAAGCTTAAAAGGGCAGAGGATTTTTGGAATCTTGTGTGACTGCATCTCTTCCCTAGGCCTCCAGATGGCGCAGTCACAGTGTGTAGGGGACAAGGTAGCACTTCCTGAACAGAACCACAGTTCTCCCTTCTGGAAGTGGGGTAGCTGAATGACCATGACCTGGGCTCCTATAGTGCTTGTGAGTCATGCATCCCAGAGAGGAAGATCTGCCTGTGCTCCTGATATTACCCTCTGGGCTCCTCCTCTTCCTGGCCTCTGGTTCTGTGCTGTGTACCTGCCATCTGCCCACCCACTGCCTTGTAGAAGTATGCTGGAGTCTGCTATGGTTAAACAGCCAGGAATTCTGCAAGCTGACTGTTAAACCATTGGTGGCTTGAAATTAGCCTTGGTGGGAGTATTTACAACACTACATATCATACTCTGCTCCTGCCAGTTTAAGAGTACAGCCCAGTTTATGTGTACCTCTTAGTAGCAAGGGAAGCATACCTACAGTGTTTCAATAGTGATGAACATTGGAATTTTTGATGCAAATATTTACTAGGACTCCCCCCCCGCCACCAAAAGCAGCCTCATTTCCTTCTCCTTTCTCAATCGCTTTGAAGCAAAAGGTTTTTTTTCCCCTTTTATTATCAAGCACAGATTTCTGTTCTTAATTTTAGCCAGGTTGCTCAAAAGATGGGGACATAGACCCAGTTTTTAGGGTCTATTGGCATCCTTTCCCTAAGTTCACACTAGATAGTTTGCCTCCAAATTTCCTTTTAAAATTCCCTCATTTTCCTCATACATCTACTTCTGGCTTTCTGAAAGTAACTGTCCCTTGACATTGATGGTAGCCTAGGTCATCAGAAACTTTACTGCTCCATTTTGGCTCAGGAAGCCATTCCAGGCCTACAGCCCCATGGGAGCTGCCTGCCTCTCTTGGGTGCGTTGGGAGAAAGAACGGCCATTTCCTATTTCCCCACAGCACCACCTTCTTATTTCTTCAGAGGTCAGACTTGGACTTCCTGGCATTCCTTTTGGACTAGTGCTGAGGCAACCTATAGGGAGGGAGAGGAAAGTCATTATCACTGTCTTCCACACCTAAGTTCTGAGCGCTGCTCCTCCTCTCTGAGGAAGATGCCGCTAAGTAGGTCTGGTGGGCGCCATCTTAGCAAGGACATGGATTCTAAAACCAGCAGGCTAGAGGTGCTGGGAGGATGTTTCCCTTGGGGATGGCGTCTGCCATAAACCCAGTATCTAGAATAGGGGTTCATTTCTACCAGCTCACTGGCACCGTTCATCCCCTCCCTCAGGCACTGACATGTTTTCCTGCACAAATGGTGTATTAGCCTCCTCAGGCCGCCATAAGATGACACCACACACCACACGGCTTAAACCCCTGACAGGTACAGTCTCACTCTTGTGCCTAGAATTCCGTGATGCAGGTTCCGGAAAATTTGGATTCTGATGAAGCCTCTCTTTCTGGTTTGTAAAGAGCCTTCCTTCTGCTGTGTCCTCACACGGCCTCTTCTCTATAGATGTGGAGGGAAGGACAACTCTGATATCTTTCTCTCTTTTTGTAAGGGCACAATAAAATCCCGTTGGATTAGGACCTTACCTTAGAACCTCATTTAAACTTAATTATATTTCTCAAAACCCTACATCCAATTGTCATCACATTGGGGAGATAGTCACATGGGTAGTTCAACATATGAACTGCTGGGATACAAAATTCAGTTCATAACAAATGGGAACTGGTTTTCTTTTTAAAATATTTTACAGACAAAAGAAATGTCCTCAAAATTTTATTCAATCCTACCTTGACAATTTGACAACTTTGTGTTAAAAAAAAAAAAGTTTCATATGGTCAAAATCTGCTTGATGTGGGGTGAAATTGTGTTTTCTTCTTTTGGTCTCAGGGAGGAAGGCGCAGAGCTAATCCTGATTCTGTATACCTGCGGTTTCCTCCTGTGTATGTACACTTGTCCCTCAGAATTTCTCCACTCAAAATTAATTTTTATTCAATCAGATTTAAATAATAGTCATGCACAATAATTTAAAGAGAGGCCCACGTAGCCAAGTCAAACAGTGATGGAACTTCACAACTCCCCGAAGTGGGAACTTTCATTTCTTAAAAACCCCGGTAAGACTGGGTTTAAAAATCACCTTTGCCTTTTCCTTTATCCTTTGCTACTTTTCCAACTCATTTCTTTTCCAATTTCCACTTCTTTCTTTAGTTGTTGAGGACATAAAATGAACCAGAGTAAAAGGTTGACTAGCACAGTTGTTTGTGCATACCTCATTCCTATTCAGATTTTTATTCATAAATCAGGTTTTGTGCCCCTCTCTCTCAGTGGGGAAGTTCTTGTGTTTGTCAGAAGTCTTTGTTCTGTACTTTGTGAGCTGGAGAGAAGCACAGAGAAATGGCAAATGTTAGCGGCGTGAGGATGGGCATCGGGAAAGAAGGCCAAGTTTGAGCACATGCGTCTCTGTACATTTGCACTTAACAGGAGATTTCTGGAAGCAAGATGCCTGAATGTGAAGAATCTGAGTGCCTGTGATGAGAATTTCAGGCAGGTCTGTGAGGCACATATTTTGTGAGCGTGTGGGGACTTTTTTCAAATCACATCATCTATACAAGCATCTGTCTTTTCCCATTCACCTCCGAGTGGCCCAGAGAGCAGGGGGCTGGAGAGGAGGCAGGACTGGGACTCAGCCATGCAGAATTTCAGAGGTGTGAGTCTTGTTTGTGACACACACATATTCCCTAGTCTCTGAATGTGTTTTATCCAGAGCTGGACGTACTCTGGTCGTATGACGCCCCAGGTGCACAGGCTTGCAAGAAGCTGGGCCTGGGCCATGTCAGGGGTGGGGCAACCTCCCTTCCCCCAGTGATTCCTGGATCTCAGGACTTCAGAGCTGGAGGCATCTTAGAAGTAAACGAGGATAAGCCTTTCACTTCACAGATGAAGTCACTGAGGCCCCAGAGGGGCCCACCCTCTTTCTGGGCTTGTCAGAGGCACTTAAGAAATACATGTTGACTTGACATGACCCACTATGAAATAGGCATAACAAAACTCCCCACATGGCAGCTGGATTAGGCTGCCAGCAGCTGGGAATGATTCTCCCCCTGTTGGTGTAAGCCTGGTGGGGAGCAGCAGAGGGGCATTGTGGGAAGTCTTTCCAGGCTTTGGATCATACAAGCTGCCTGGAGATTGAAAGTTGCCTTTCACAAATAAGCTCCAGTATAAGAAAACATCAGAGCCAGAGGGGACCTTGTGAATCATTAGGATCAACTCCCCCTTGGATACAGATGCACGCACTGAAGCCCAGAAAAGCAAAATGACCTGGCTGGCGAGTTGCCAGTAGAACCAGGTCTTGAATCCAGCATGTGGCTTCTAGACTCATGTTCCCTGTACTACGCCGTGGTGCCTCTCTGGGTAGCGAATAGCAAATCCGAGATCGACTGTCTTGTTTGGATTCAGGCAGTGTGCAATAAAAAGTGGGAACAAGAAGGGACGCAAAGCTGGGAGTGATGAGGTACAGCCTGGTTTTCTTTTATGCCGCCATTTTGTGATTCAAGGTAGAGCAAGAGTTATTGTCCCACCAGTGAAAGAGAGCCATATAAATTAAAACTGCAATGAACTGTCTGCTGAAGGTGTGAACAAGGCAGATAAATCCCTGGGAGCTTAGAAAACATCTGCTCCTTACCTTGAAGGCAGAAACTTCACCATAAAGCAGAAAAAGCCAGGACTGGAAATTTTCACTTTCTCTGATGGGATGTATAAAGACTGGGCCCAGCTTGCAGATATCCTCCATAACCGAGGGAGATTTTGTAAACAGTCAACTAGCCTCTTCCCTTCTCCTTTATGAGTCTTCAATTTTCTTACTTCTGTCTTGCTTATCTCAGTTCTTTACTGTCTTTTTTGAGCTGTTAAGCAGTTCTGGAGGGAATCTTGACCTTGGCAAGGTACTTCCTGATGAAATAGGTGGGAAACGGGGATAAATGATAAGAAGGTTGCCAGGCAGGAATCAGGAGTTGGGGCAGGTCATGAGGCCAGTCAGAATCCCCTGTCAGAGATCAGGGCTGGAGGAAGTAGCAATAGGGAAAAGACAGATAGCAACCAAGGGCTGATCTCAGGTAATCTAGGAGATCTGCACTGGATGGTTAACTGGAGATCAGGAATCTTGGACTCAGGGCAGTATGATAAAGCATCATGATTCAGGCCTAATGTGTGAAATGCTGGTTTCTGGCAAGAGGAAGTGGTTTTAAACACAAGAATGTCACATGGGTGACATCTTGCTTGCCAATTTCAAACAAATGCTGACAGCTACTCACCATGTGGTGTCTAGAAAGAGCAGAACCCTCGGCTGTGTTGAAGGGTACTGTGATCCACTGATAATGTCTGCTACGAACAGGCTGCAGAAAAGTCCATGTTCTAAACTGTCTTGTCCTATTTAACTCCGCTTTGTGGCTTGGAGCTGTGTGCCCTGTCCTCCCGCAGTCCTTCACTGTTCTGAACAGGGGCTACGCTGTCCTGACTGTCCACACCGTGGAACTGTCTTACAGATGACTGACCTCCTTTATCTACTCTTGAGATAGAGTCTAAGATTTGTTCTCTTTATTCTATATTTCATATTCTTGTTCTACTATAATCTGTAGCAAATGATAGTGTGTATATAATGTGTTTTAAACAGAAAACGATAGGTGGTTTCAAAAGTGAGAGGCTATATTCAACTATTGAACATAGACTTTTTTTTTTAGTACGGGGGTTGAACCCCAGGGTTTTGTACTGGGATGCATTCCCCAGTCCTTATTTTATTTTATTACTTTTCTTATTCTGAGACAGTGTCCTGGTAAGTCAATAATTTGCCCAGACAGGATTCAAACTTGCAATCTCCCTGCCCCAGTCTCCAAGAATGTTGGGATTACAGGTTTGTGCCATCACGGCTGGATTAGACCGTTGTTTTTGTCATGTCTCCAGTGATTTTAAACCTTCTCAGTAGGCTCCACCTCTTTAAGGCTCTGCCACCTCCCGTTAGTGCTAAGCTGGGGAGTAAGCCTTTACCACATGAGCCTTTGGGAGGACAGTTAGATTCAAACTATACACTTAGCAGAGGTAGACGAATCTCCTCCCTTGCCCCGCTGGACTGGTTTCTTCATGGAGCGGAGGTTAAGAGGCTCAACATTGGACTAAAACTCAAGCAAAGCCACATGACTGAAAGACCTCAGTCTCTTGGTAACTCAACTAACTGGGACAACTGGTCAAAGGAATGACAAGTGACACTGGGACAAGAACTGAGTTGGGTATTTAGAGCTCACTTCATCCCAGTACCTGATTGTCTTTCTGGCAGCTTTGCCAAGACTCAGTTTTGGTTGTCAGCAGACATTGGATTGGGGACTTTCGCTGCAAATTCTCTTTAGTTTATTGGATATCGTCCCCTTGGAGCTCAAGGGTCTGCACTTTGGAGCAAGAGTTCTTTGAGCTCAGAAGAGCCAATGTTCTGATGTTTTAACTTTCAGTTCTTACAGTTAGGAGGAAAAAAGAGATTTCAAATGTCATTTTCTGTAATGATTAGCTCCAGTAAGGGATCTTATCTCGATTATTTGCTTCAAAGATTTAATTGGCTGAAGCCTGTATATTTGATCATTAACAAAATGATCTGTTTTCTACAATGTTAATAATGTTGTTTAATGGGAAATGCAGCTTTGATTTCTTCCTGGGTTAGGCTGCTATTTTTCTGGCACGGAGAAGGACTGGTTTAAGATTTTGCCGTATATGAGACATGGTAAAATTCCATTTTGGAATGTTCTGAGGTTGGGTTGCTCAAAAAGATAGGAGTGGAAGGAATATTGGCCCAGCTGTGGGAAGCAGTTTGTTTAGATCAGAACAAACCAAAGACCTTGGCTCATGTGGAAACTTTATACCTGTCCCACATGTTTTAGACACTTCTGAGAAAACAAACAGCTCCATATTTGCAATTATAAGGTCAAAAAGTCACATGTTGGCCCCAGTGCCAATTTAGCTAACTGAGTCCTCAAGCAGTCAGCACTGATGTTGTTAAGTAAGAGTATGTTGTGGCCACTTAACCAATCTCCACACCTGGAAAAAATAAAAAATAAAACAAGAAAGTAAGCGGAGTGAATTTAAAACCAGACAGTGGGCTGTAGTGATAGTGTTCAGATGCTAAGTTCCTATGCTGTCTCTGTATTCCAGGCTTGGAGGAATGTTTGAAAAGCATGCATCTTTGTGGGCAGAATTTCCTTAATCTATATCGCAGGGGCAAGATTAATGCTGTGCAACATCCCATATGGACCTGGAAATATATTCTCATGAAAAGTGTCCCACTGACTGTGCCATTCCTTCTTCTTCCTCTCTCAAGCCAGCTGGTTCATCTGAAATTCAATACGCTCCCCTTCTTCTTTTTTTTTTTTTTCCACATATGTCAGTGCACAAAAGAGGCTCATGAAAAGAAACAGCTGCACCCATACCAGCAGGAGCTGCTGCAGCTACAGATTTGAAGCGTGCACCTGCATGGAGTTGGGTGACTGGCGATTTGTCAGGGAAGGGAATATCATGGAACATCAGGACTCTAAAGCCAGAGGGGTGGATGGCTCTGGGGTGGCAAATTGGATACTGCAGTGCTCACCTGGAGGTCATAGGATCACACCTGAGGTGAATTAGTCAAAGGGATTCCAGGTTGAGGGTTAGTTGGTCATTTATGAATGAAATGATTAGCTGGCTGTAACAGTTCCTCATAAACAGATTGTCCATATCAATGACATCTATTCATCATGCCACGAGCAAATGGCATCTCTGTGGTCCTCATGGCAGAAGGGAGCAAGACTGATGAGACTGTGTCCTTATGCATAAGTGAGTGAGCTGGAGGCCACTGGAGAGTGTTGAGCAGAAAGATGACTTGATCTGATGTCTGAATTAATAGGCTCATTTGATGTGTTGGGGATAGACAAAGTAAGAAATCAAGGTAGCATAATCAAGGTAAAACAGGATGGCTTGGAGTATGGGTGTAATGCTGAAAATGGTGCGAACCTGTTGGGTTCTGGGTATGTTTTGGAGGTAGAGCCAGCAGAATGTTCTGATAGATTAGAATCAGAGTGTGAGGGAAATGGAATGAAGGATGCCTTTGAGGTTTTTGGCTTGAGCAACTGGAAGGCCTGAGTTTATAGCAACTGAGCTGAGGAAGGCTTTATAGAGTGACAGATTTTGGGGAGGAGTATCAGGATATCCATGTTGGTTCTTTTTGTTAGAAACCAAGTGGAGAGGATGAATAGGCATTTGGATCTATGAATCTGGAATTCAGAGAGAAATAGAAAATTAGGAATCACCAGTAGCTATATAGAATTTAAAACTAAGAGGTTTGGATGGGATTTTCAAGGATCTGGAACATGCGGAGAAGAGACCCAAATACTAAGCCTCAGGTCCTCCAGTTATGAGGAGGTTGAGGAGCTCAAGAGAAACCCATAAATGATATTTAGAAGGACTGGCCATGAGGTAGGGAAAGGCTGAGAGTGTGGTGGCCTAAAAACCAAGCACTGAGTATTCCAAGGAGGAGGAAGACAGCAACTGTGTCCAGTGACATGTAGGCTGCATGCAACCCTGAGAGTTGGATTCAGCATCATGGGTGTCATTGGTGACTTTGACAGAAGCAATTTTGGAGGAGTGATAGCATAATCATCTGGTTGGAGGGAATACACAAGAATGAGGGCAGAGGATTTGGAAAAAGAGTGCCAACAACTCCCGCAAAAGGAGCAGACATATGGTATGATCATTGGAGGGAAAGTAGAGTGAAGGAACGATTTTATCCTTAAGAGAAATAATGTATCAGTGGGTAAAATCTTGTAGAAAAGGAAAATTTGATAAGGTCAGAGACAGAAGGGAAGGGTGTATGGCCATATGCTTGCATGAGGTTGGGGGAAACCCAGTGGAATTCAGTTCTCTCTGGGTGCAAGGGTGGTCCACTTGTAGTACGGTGGGGAGGTGGGCTTTTGAGAACAGATGTCAGTGGGTGAACAAAAGTGGAGGTGGGAGACTGTGGTGATTTGTTTCTGAATTCTTCTATTTTTTCAGTGAGGCAGGAGCCTAGGGGAGCAATTGGGAATGAGAATGGATGAGCAGGTGCTGTAGACTGAGGAGAGAGGCTGGAGGTCCTGAAAATAAACCATAGGAAGACTCGCAGGTGTGGTGTGTGATTTTCTCCCATCATGTCATTTGGGGGTACAGGTGTAGAGTGGTGGAGACTTGAACTCAGGGGCTGCCACTGGAGTTTCACAAGCAGGAGAAGGATGCCCAAATATTTCTGTGCTTTTCACAGACAAATATTATTTTTCAAGTTTTAAAGACAAAAATGCTGGTTATGGACTCAGTAAATTAGTTAAGAAACTCTAAGTGGGCTGTGACACACAGTTTGAAAATCACTGATCTAAGTGGCACATATGTTTTTTTCTTTACCTGGATTCTTAAGGTAGACACAGCCTCAGTGGGGATTTCCTTGAAAAATTAGCCATTCATTTATGGAATTCCCGTGATGTGCCTAGCACAGTTTTCAGTGCCTTGTGGCAGATGGGTGAGGGATAAGACACAGTTCTTGCCTTCAGGATGATGAATTGCTGAAGATCTGAATTAGGCACAGTTTGGTAGACTCTGAAGCTGGCCCATGTCATTAAGCACTCGGGGACAGATTCTATTAAAAATGGTACCACACTATGGTGCCCTATTGCCTAGAGCTGACTGGATGCTGAGGGGCCCAACACCATGATGTTCAGCTTAATGTCAATGTTAGCATACTTGTTCTCCATGTGTGGACAGATCATCTGATTCTGAGACTGTCACTTCCTTTAACCCAGGCAGTAAATTCTATTCATGCATCCCTAGATGGCATCAACATTTTAGGCAACCTTGTCAAATTGCTGACTTACACTAAACTTGTGGTTAAATTCTACCCTCTGAAACATTAAAAGAAGACAAACCCTTAGGTCTCACCAACTCTTTATTTGTATACCTGATTCTGAATTTTTGGAAGAGTTGGGTAAGTAAATGCCCTTTATATTAGAGGTTGGGAACTACATGTTTTGAAACTGAAGATCGATACTTGCTGAGTAGCAGTGAAATCGTGGTTCTGGTTCCATCGAATTTTGGTTTATCTCAAACATCAGGTCCTGCAGAGAGCAGTAGGCAAGAGTCTTTGGTGCAAAGAGAAAAATACTTAATTTCTGCATTTTTCTGTTACTATTTTTGGTCTTTCATCCAAAGGGAAAATGAATTAGAGCAGTGGTGGTATATTCAACTCCCATATTCTAATCGCACTTTAATTCAGAGTAAAGAACTTTATTTCTCTTTGCAGCATTCAATGTTTATGGCCCGAGACATGACATTTCATTCTTTGTTTACGGTTTGGATGCTTTGTGCTAGCATACTCGCCATGGATGCAGTTGGATTTGCCTTTCCAGGCAACAGTTAAACCACCAGGAGGCCACTTGTGTGCAATTTGTTGGAATGAAATCTACATTTTGGGATTAGATTACTTAGTAGTGTCATTTTGCATTGAGTAGACTTTGTGGGTGGTCTCCAATAAACCCTGCACGTACAGCAAGTGTCAGCCCTGATTATCTCCAAGCAAGCTTGTAATGACTGCACAGCTTGGTATTTACAAGAAAAAGCCAGCTTTCCTTACTTTTAATTCAGGAAATACAGAGGTGTGGATGAGTTGCACAGAAGTGGTGGCAAAGGCCCATTCTGAGGCCATTCTCGGAGCAGTGCAACTTAACTTTCGGTCCTCCCTGGAGATCAGGGCAATAGTCACAATTGTCAGTTGGGGCTCACCAATTAAGACATTCATCTTTAACAATGCCTGAAGGAGCTGTTTCAGTCTGGAATAATAAGAATTAAAGGATTAGTTGAGGAGGACAGCTATAACATTGTAGAGTGAACTGTGTAGCTGGCTTAAGCAGAAATAAGTACAATAAATAGGTACCATTGCTGTGTCATTCAGGCAGCAGCAATTCCAGAGGGTAAGGGTCCTCAACCAGGGAGATTTGCCCCGCCAGGGAATCTCTGGCAATGTATGGAGATGTTTTTGGTTGTTATAATTAGTGGCTGCTTCAGCATCTAGGGGATAAATGTCAGGGCTGCTGTTAGGCACCCCAAATGGCTCCCTTCTCCCCCTAGAATAATTTTTAAAAAAAATTTAATTGAATTTACCGGTACCATTTAGGTATACACAATGATCACATTTATCATAGAGAATTTGAACCTGTACATGATACACCTTGATTTGTCTTTTTTTCCCATTCCCCTCCCTTCCCTTCAACCTGTGTTCCCCTCCTTATTTGTAAAGCTGTGTTTCCATTTTATTCTTTTTTTTCATTTTTTCTCCCTTCTTTCCTTTCCCCCTCCTTTCCCCCTCCCCTCCCCTTTTCTTTTGAACAATTTCTTCCCATTTGACAAAATCCATTGTACAATTTAGATTTTATTTACACTTTCAGTTTCTCATACCAGAGAGACAATGCAATATTTACACACACACACACACACACACACACACACACACACGTGTGTGTGTGTGTGATTTATATCACTTAAGAGTATGGTCTCAAGTCCATCCATTTAGCAATAAATGTCTCAAGTTTATCCTCTTTATGACTGAGTAGTACTCTACTATATTAAAAAAAACGCATCATTTTTTTTTAATCCATTCATGGTCGAATGGGCATTTGGGTTGTTTCCAAGATTTAGCTATCACAAACTGTACTGTGGTAAACATGGGTATGTATATATCACTGTGGTATGATGCTTTTAATTCTTTTGGGAAGATATCAAAAAGGAGAATAACTGGGTCAAATTGGATCACTACTCTTAGGTTTTTTGAGGAATCTCCACACTGATTTCCACAGTGGTTGCACCAGTCCACACTCCCTCCAACAGTGGAGAGGGGTTCCTTTTCCCCACATCTCTGCCTGCATTTGTTATAGGTTAATTTCTTGGTAATAGCCATTCTTTCTGGAGTGAGATGGAATCTCAGCATTGTTTTAATTTGTATCTCTCAAATGATCAGTGATGTTGAACATTTTTTTCATGTATCTATTTACCATTTGTACTTCTTCATCTGAGAAACATGCATTCATCTTGGATGCCCATTTTTGGATTTCCCCTTAGAATAATTTTGCCCAAAATGTCAGTAGAGCTCAGGTTGACACACCATACTCCAGGGTGCTGTAGAACTCTTGCTTTTACCAGTCCTCCACTTTTTTTTCTCAACATCTTCTGGTCTCCTTTTATCCCTTCTGCATTCCTGCATTCCTGCTTCCCTGGAGTCTTTTTTTTTTTTTGGTACCAGGGATTGAACTCACAACCTCGCACCTGCCAGGCAGGCACTTAGGCCACTGAGCTAAATCCCCGACCCTATTTTTTGAGACAGGGTCTCATTATGCAGTTCAGGCTGGCCTTGAACTTACTTTGTAGCCAAGGCTAGCCTTGAACTCACAATGATCCTCCTGCCTCAGGCTCTTGAGTACTGGGATTAAAGGCGTGTGCCACCATGCCCAGCTTGCCTGGAATCTTGAGGTGCTGGAACTTGAATATTACCAAGTTCCGTGGTAGAGAAAGGATCAGCTTTGGAGCAAAGCAGATTTGCGTTAAATCAGACCCTCATGTCTTCAGTTTGGGTGGCATTGAAGTAAACATGTAATCTCTCCGAGTTTCATTTTCTTACCCTCTTTTTTGTTTTTATTTTTACCAGCAATATTTGTGACACATAACAGTAACTTTCTTTGAGTTACATGCATGTGACACATCTTAATTCTTTTTTTATTCCCTTCCCCTCCATCTTTCCTCCATCTCTTGATCCCCTTCCTATTTGCAAAAGAGCCATCTTCCTGTTACCTATTATCTATCTTTTATTTTGGTTTTTAATTTATTTATTCATACTTTGAGTTTCTCATATAAGAGAAACCATGTGATATGTGTCTGATTTATTTTTTAAAATTTTTTTTATTTTAAAGATAGTAAAATTCAATAAAACATCACAGAACAAAGTCAGTCAAAACAAAGCAGTAGAACTGGTATAGAACTTCAAAGAAAGATACTATGAAAACAATAGCTACTATAGTATAACTTGTTATTTTCAGAATAGTTGACCATTCCAACAGGTATAGTAAAATTAAGACAAAAAAAAAAAAACACACACACACACACAAAAAAAACAATAAAAACAATATATAATAAAGCAAAAAAATTAATCAGAATAAAGCAAAACAATGAGAATCATATTGGGCCTTGAAGATAAGACAGAAGGGAATCCCCCATATTTGCTATATTGCATACTGTCATCTTCCAAAGAGACGCTCAGGCTGCCAGCCCCAGGCCTGCAAAATGAATGAAACAATACTAGCATTTAGTTGTTTTATGTACCTTAGTTGCTATCAATTTAGCCAGACCTCCGAACCAGCAGGTTGCTTATGCGGGGAGGGGGAGGTTTGTCCTTGATTCTTAGCCTGTGCACTGGTAGGTGTACAGGAGGCTCATGTTTCTCATCTTGGAGTCCACGCCGGTTGTGCAGGCCCCCAGAAGGAAGACTGGTTGTCTTCTGGTTGGAGCTGCTCTGACCCAGCGGGGCAGGTTCTCAAGAGGCCCATCTCTTTCTCCATGTCTGATTTATTTCAAGATACATTTATTTACCTACAAGTGACTAATTTTTTTAGGGGGGACTATTGGGGATTACACTGAGTAATCCCCTTTTTATTTTGAAACAGGGTCTTACTAAGTCACTAAGTTACCCAGGTTGGGCTTGAACTTGTGATTCTCCTGCCTCAGCTTCCCAGAGTGCTGGAATTACAGGTCATGTGCCACTGTGGCTGGATTGAGCTTCAATTTTTAAAATCTGAATCGAGATTAGAGTCCTTACCTGGCTGGGTGGTAATAAGGATGTTAAGTTTATGTAACTGTATCAGTATTACATGCCAGGGAATGGATACGTCATAGGATTTTTATTATGGCCCATCCTTGCTTGAAACCACCGAAGTTCAATTTTTCTCACCTTTCTTTAATCATTTTCCTACCAATTTTTTTGGTATAAAATTTAGAAAAAAGATAAGCAAGTAGGCAGAAAAAACTAAATCACCTGAACCTTACTCCTCAGAGGTAGTCATTATTCATGTTTTTTTGTACAGTCTATGTATGATGTATTTTGAGACCTTTTCTGTGGGTGTGTGTGTTCCTCCCACGTATACTGTTTAGTGCTTGCTTGTTAGACCGAATGATGTATTAGGAACATCTCTTCATGTCAATAAATATAGATCTACATCGTCTGGATCATCATTTTAGAAAGCTGCCTTGTGTTTTATTGTATTGATCAGACATAATTTATTCAGCCAGTCCCTTATATTCTTGGGTATTTGGACATCAGAGCGAGTCTAGATTGTGTCACTGTCTGTGGTTCTAGAAAGCCAGCCCTTGCTGAGCCTGCTTGGTACCCTCCCAGCATACCCCATATAAAACCCCACAGAGCAGATGCAAGGGCTGGGTCTTGCCACAGGACACAGGCTCTCTTCTTCTTCCATCTTCACTATGTGGGGCAGATAGGAGAGTCAGTGCTCTTTTTTTTTTATTTTTTATTTTTTATTTTATGCCCAGCATAGTAGAGTGGTTCTAAGCCCAAGTTCTGGCGTCAGGCTGCCCAGATTCAAATCCTAGCTCCTCTGCTTGGGTACACAACCTCACTGACCTGAGCCTCAGTTACTCCACATGTGAAATGGGGATGCCAACTGTACTTATGTCATAGAGTTGTTTTGAGAGTTAAATGAAGAAGAACATGTCAGGCACATCGCATGAGATCTGGTAGATAAAAAGCACTCAGTGTGTTTTTAACGTGGATTAGTCAAGAACCAATGCCTGACAAGCTTGGTGCTGCCTGGAAGTCTTTCTCCTGTTAGAAGTCTAAACTGCTGTGTGGAAGTCGTTGGACACTTTTGAGTGTCCCTGTTCCCTGGAGCGATGGGAGTTTGAAGATCTCTACTTGCTGCTCTGCTCGGGGATTTTCGTTTCATGGAGGTGGAGTCTCATTTTGTAGCCAGACTGGCCTTGAACCCGTGGTTTCAAGAGATCCTCTTGCCTTCATCTCTCTAGTGCTGTGACTACAGGCACACATCACCATCCCTGGGTTCTTTCCCCCAAGCTCTGAACGTTCTATGCCTTCACTGTGACCCCAGGCATCCTGCCGCGATCTGGCTTTCTACAAGGTCTCCGTGGGCTGGCAGATCTTAAGACCAGAGGCTCAGGTAGGGCCCTGTTCCTACTCATCCATCTCTGGACTTCCTCTGAATGCTGCGAGGGCAGCAACGTCCTCCAACCTGAAGCTGAGGTGGTGGCAGTGCGATCCCTGGCGTCTCCCTGCTCCCAACCCTCTCAGACGATCTTCTGGGATGTGACTTTGAGCAAATGAGTCCATTCCGTTTCCATACTTCTATTCCTTCTTTGGAAGGTCTCCCCGTTCCTACCAACACCCAGTGAAAGTACTTCTTATCTTCTTGTTTTCCTGCCACAACAACTCTCAAAGACCAACTAGGGAGAATGGAATTGCAATGCAAGCAGAAACACCGAAATGACACCCTGGATTTGGTGGCAGATTTATTTATGTCAACGGGCCCTGATTGGGATCATTCCCAAAAAATCAGGCCCCAATCTCTGTTGGTCCAGGGCTTATATGGGATAAGCAAGCAGAAAGTAAGTACAGAGGCAGAATGGTTTGTCAGTTGGGGACTGGTTCATACAATGTGCATCATAGTGACCAGCTATGCATCACAGTGACCGGCCGTTTAAATGAAACAGGAACAACAGAAACTGGAACAGGAATATTACCTGGGCAACTAAGAAACTGAAGCATACTGCCTGGGGTGGGAGGTGGTGGTGGTGGTGGTGGGGATTTTCTGCTACAGAGTCACCCTTCAGACCTCAGCCAGCAACCTTTGTGTTTCAACATAAATTTGTATGTTGAAATCTAATCCCCAAGGTGACAGTATCAGGAAGTGAAGTCTTTGAGGGTGATTGGGTCCTGAGGGCAAAGCTTCATGAACAGTATTGGTGCCCTAGAAGAGAGACTCCCTGACCCCTTCTGCAGTGTGAGGGCACAACAAGATGTTCCCATCCATGAACCAGAAAGCAGGCCCTTGCCATACACCAAATCTGTGAAAATCTGCTCAGACAACTGCGAGAGATGTTTGCTGTTTATAAGATTCCTACTTTCTGGGGTTTTATTAACAGCAGCCCAAATGAATTAAGACATAGCCTCAGATCATTCGTACCATAAAGCTTGTCTCTCTCAAGTCAGTAGCAAAAAATTCAAATTGCATTTCAATATAAAAATCAGATTGACTATTTCTAGCCTTCAATACAGACCCTGATTTTCTCATCCTCAGGCACATGAGAATGACAGTCTGGCCTCTCCCACTTCCACACATGCTTACGCCTGTTTTTTATTTTAGCATTTGAAAATTTGCTTGGCATTATAGGACCATTAGCCAAATATAAAGCAAGAAAAAATTCACCCATGACACTGCTGTCATTCCTGACAAATTAGACTATTTTTATTTTTTTTTCCATGTTCCCTTCCAGCTTTTGTCCCCATGAACATATTATTTAAGGAGTTGTAATCATAGTGTAACTATCATTTTGTGTTCTGCATTTTCCACTTAGCATTAATTATATCATAAGCATTTTTTCCATGTTACTGCAGTCATCCTAATTATCATTTTTAATGACTGTATAAGAATTCAGCAAGTGGGAGGTGCATTACTTAACCCTTGTTCTGTCGTGTGGCTATTTGAGACTTCTTTGGGGTTAACCTTGATAGCCTCTATCAGCTGTCCCCGGATAAGGAAGGGTGGAGCAACCAGTAGCAACGTTGGACAGGGATGGGGGAGGGGTGAAGGAGGTGAGACAGGAGTGCAGTACGACGCATGCTCAGAACAGAGAGTCGAAGAAAGGGTTAAAGCAGCCTGCTGTACACATCGTCACAGGTGAGCTTCTTAGAAGCAAGAACCGGAGAAAATCTGGCCTCTCCCTCATGAAGCCCCCTCCCTAAGGCTGTCTTTGAGGGGACGGATTATTTCGCAATGATCTTCAATGCTGAGAAGACAGCTGACCGGACAAGTGAAGTCTAAGCTGTCACCTTTCACCTCCCCACCCACCAGAATCGACTCTCAAATGCTGTTCTGAATTCCACAAACATAGCTACAGTTTTTGTTAATCAATATTTAATGTTACTTAGAGCTAAAATGATGAGAGGATTTTAATTATGACAGTGTTTCTTAAAGTTCTACAAATTCCAGGCCTATAAGATGCTCTGTGAGACAAGGGTTCTCTTGATAAATGGCGTCTGGAGAACAGTGTTGCTGATTGTTAGATTCGCCATGCTCATTCGTGTGTTCAATGCTTTGAGAAGTCCTTTAGGAAGGAAAAGCGTATAACTTTGGTTGAGCCAGTGTTTCCCAAGGGCATAGGAATGGTCCTTCCACCAGGTAGGGTCTGCTCAGGAAAATGAGAACAAGCTAGATAACTGAGACAGAATTGGATTCAGAGATCTAGTTAAGAAACGTGATGTGACTCAAAGACTCATGGTTTAAAGGAGTAACTACAGCCCAAAGGATAGGCACAGTATTACCAGAGTCTGGAAACACATTGTTTCTGCAGTTCTGGGGTAATTCACAGGGTACCGAGATCACAAAGTGTGGTAGGGTGCAGCAAGTGGAGGGACTCCTAGGGAGGTGCCCAGCCCTGCTGCTGGGGTAGGGGAAGAGGCTTCAGCTGTGAGGGCTGGGACGGTCTCTGGAGCCTGTGGCTCTCCATGGAGGCAGAATTTTGGTCTTCCTGAGCTCTTGCTAGCATGCTCTTGAGTATGTTACATCATGTGACAAAGAGGATTTTGTAGATATAATTAAAGTCACTAGTCAGCTGACCTTATTATAAGAGATTATCCCAGATGATCTGGTGTGGACCGGATGTTATCACATGAGCTCTCAAAAGTAGAAGAGCAGCTTCTAGAACAGGAAATTAAAAAGGTCCAAAGCAGAAGAGGATTCAATGCACCAAGCTTGGCTGTGACGGGGGTGTGAGTGGAGGTGGAGGATGAGCTAAGGAATAAGGGCAGCTTAGAAGCAGAGAAGGACCACGAGCTAACACCCAGCCAAGGGTCGTAGCGTCCTCAGCCCTACAGCTTCATGAAACTGAATTCTGCCCTCTGAGTGGGCCTGGAATTAGATTTTCCTTTAGTTTCCAGATGAGAACCTAGGTTGGGGCCAACAACTTGATTTTGCTCATGTGAAACTCTAAGTAGAGAACCTAGCTGAGCTCACCGAAATTCTGACCTACAGAACTGTATGAGACAGTAAATTGGCATTGCTTAAAGTCACTAAGTTTCTGATAAATTATTATGGCAGCAATAGAAAATTAACATACTCTTTCATCTTTTAATCACTTGCCAATCCCTCATGTTTGCAGAATGTAACCAAAAGCCCATTGACAAGGGGGTTTGGAAATGCAGTTTGTGGGGTTCTGGGTTCCCTATAATTCAGCAAAGAGGAGGAGTGAAGGTTAAAAGCACATGAGTGAGTCTCCAACATAGCATCTGGATGAATGTTAGGATGAATATTAGGAAAACCACTTTGGGAAACTTTTACTTATGATATAGCGGAACTAGACTTTTGAGATGGGCACTTTGAGACTTCCCATAAAATGAATGAAGCTAGTAAATTTATACCAAGACTATGAGATTGCCAAAAGGAGGCAGTAGAGAGGCATGAAGAGAATACCCAGACTATAGGTCCAGTTTGCCTTCTGCCACTGGGGGCCTTGAGATGCTCATCCTCCCAGATCCTCTCCTTCTGCTCTTGTGGATTTAGGGAGCTGAAAAAACACCTCTGACTCCAAAGGTCTGCTACGTGGAGAACGTTACTCTTTTGAAGGCTTGTGGATTCTATTTGAGTGATTTGTTGCCATATTTTGGATTGATGCAATGCTGAATTCATGATTGAGCAACAAAACTCTCAGTCATGAGATTGTTGCCAAGGGAAATTATGATTCAGTTTGCAGTCATCTCCTAGCCAATATGAGAAAAACAGGCAGATTGAAAAATGATCACTTTGGCCCCAAGTGACTACAGGGACCTCCAACGTGGGTGACATAAGATGGATTTTCTTTGCAAGTGTGGTGGCCACGCTGTACTTAGATTTGTGTTGGTTGCCTTGAGTGACATTAGAGCAATGTATGGTGTTATTTCTGGCTTCAGGGAGCTTCTAATCTAGTGGAGCAGACAAGATGGACAGAAATGATTGGATAGTGGTGGGAATGAATACAGCCATGTCTTAAATTACATTGCGGGTTTATGTCAACTCCCTGGTACTGCTGTCACTGGTCTTTTTATAAAGGAGGTCTTTCCTTTGATCTTTCCAGATCACGGAGAGGTACAAACGTTTGAGCAACAGTCATTTAGAGCTGGGTTGTATGGCCTTTGCTTTTTTCCCTATGCTTTCACTGCAAACTGCTTGATGAAGCTGTGAGCATCTTTTGTGACAGTTTCCCATGGGATATAAAACATAGCTTGCCACCCACCTTGAGCAAGTTGTATGTTTTTTGGAGACATTTGAAAGTAAAACAAAGTACTCAGCCATTAATAGAAAGCTAGAATTTTCTATCTGCTTGTACTTCTGACAGTTTGGTTGATGCTGTCACTGGTTGTGTGTGCCTTTTCAAAATGCATCTTTTTCAGTTTGTTATTCCTGCGTGGATTAATCCCTAATGGTTCTCTTTGACATCTGCTTTACTGGTACCAGCAAAGCAGTGATGCCATGATCTCAGTGCAGCCTTATTCTGGGGTTGTTGCCCATGGTGTGGAAGCAGGAGGCTGCCCTTCCAGAATGTGCACGTCTGTACAGGTGACTGACACCTTCATTTACACCTGGAAGCTCACGGTCACAGAGATATACTTCTGAGCTTAAAGACCCTTTGATATTTGTGCATCGCACATTTGCGCACCACACGTGCAAAGTTTCTTTTTCTTTCCCGGGAGACTGAATGATTTTGAACATTTCCAAAATGGGGCATAGGACAAATTTTGCCTCATCAGCCATAGGGCCATCAGTTCTCTATTAGCGTCTGCAACAACACCATGGAATTGGAGAATGTTGTCTGGAATTGAGTTGCTATTCCAACATTTCTTTTTTTCAATTTAAAAACTTTATGCACCAAATGACACCACTGGTTAAATGAAAAATCAAGCCACAAACAGGGAGACATTGTTCATAATACATTCCTTTGGCAAGTTTATTAATTTCTTTGAGAGTCAGCCTCCTTGTATGTGAAGTGTGTGTGTGTGTGTGTGTGTGTGTGTGTGTGTAAAAACGTGACAGGATTGTGGTGAGGATCAAATTAAGCAATGCATATTAAGTGACTAACACAATGACTGCTGCATGATAGATGCTGAATACGTGCTAGCTGTCTTCATCTTCATCTTCCTCACCATGACCATCATGGCCACTGTCTCCTTACCATGACTGTGACCATCCTCAGGATCACCAACATCACTGGGCATCACCATTATTTATCTGAGATGAGGACTTGCCATATTGTTTATGCTGACCTGGATCATCTGGGCTCAATGATTGTCCCGAGTAGCTGGGATTACAGGCATGCTCCACTGCGCCTAGCCACTACCACCATTATTAGTGTTACCACTGTCTTCCTCCTCCTCCTCATCATACCTCTCACCATCACCACCATTAGCAGCAGCAACAGCAGCAGCAGCAGTGGGGTCTTCCCCTTCCAGAGCTTCTTACGGTCACTTTATTTGAGCCCATTTTTTCCAGGAAACACTCTGGAGTCCGGCAGGAGGAAGTGGTTTGTCCAAGATCCCAAAGGGACTTGCTCCTCACCTAGTCTCACTTCTTTTCAGAAGACTTTGTGATCACACTATATCACTCTGGAAGGATCTTCCTTCTAGTTCTTTCCATTTCCAGGGAAGAATTTCTCTCTTCTTCTTTAATATAAAGCTTTCCTTCCTCTACCACGGGCAATAAATGGAAATACATTTTGAAAAGTGAAGAGCATTATATCAATGGAAGAAATCATTTTTTATTGCTACTTGAAAGGTTGACGTGCAGCTAATCACAAATAGTTTCCAATCTTAGGTTTTCTTACAGTACAGCCAAATGATGACTTTCCCCTGTCTTCCTTCCAGACTCTCTTCTGAACAATGTCAAAGAACGCCAGCCGCCACAATAAAACCCACACCCCATCCCCGCCCCTTCTGTCTGGTGAGAAGGGGGTGAAATCACAGTGTGTCAGGCAGGCTGTAAACATCTGAGCTGCTTTCCCTCAACTTTTGGGAGGGCTTCTTTGGGATGACAGGGGGACAAAGGGTTGCGTTGTAAATTGCCATGTAAATTGCCACAGTGTTTGAACTTAAGACACCTTTGCCTGCCGCAGCTCAGCGAACTTGAGCTTCTGTGACTCCCACTCAGGGGAGACGCGAAGTGCCTTCCAGAGCTGAGCTGCCGGGCCACCTAAACGGCCCCATATGCTCGACACGGGTGTATGCCTGTAAATACACTTGAGTGGCTGCTAAAATACAACATCCCAAATAGAATGCACCTTTGGGTGTTCCCTGCTGACCTCTAGCAGGGTTCCTCTTTTTACACCAACCCTGGCAGGAAACTGCTGAGCAGTGTTGCAGTTTGATGTTATGAGTGTGTCTTGGACACGCTGTCCGCCATGTTTAGGTGGGGACCATGGGCCCTGCGTTTTCCTTTCCTTCCCGTGCCTTCCTCCCACTTCCTGTCTTGTTCACTGCCTCAGTGAGGAAACAGATGGCTTGTGTGCGAGGGCTTCATTGTCAAAGCTGACTCACCTGCCATGTTAGTCCTGTCCCCAAGACTGTGACCGAGAGGCATGACTTCAGGGGATCGCTTCGTCATCAAATATTTTGGACATTTATTTGTTGGCTTCTTGTCTGTATTTCCATGGCTGTGTCCACACAGTGAAGGCCACTGCCCACATCTACAGTGATGGCCGTGGTCTCTGCCCAGAGGTGACAGCCTGTGGTAGCTGGCCTGTTCAGTACTCTCAGTTCACCTGCTCTTTGTAGGCAGTGACTCTGAGAGGGCACAAGCCTCCTTTGGGACAAACAGGACCGTAGGGAGTGCCCTGAGGGATTTCTTTTGGTGTAGGAAGGTTTCTAAAAAGCAGTTAGAAGGAAACTTGGTTCTATTCTTCCCTCTGAAGCTAATTCAGTGTTCACTGTGGCATGACAATACTTCACATGTGGAGGCTTTGTGTTTTAAAAAAAATACATGATCCCTAATTAATATTTACTGACCTTTATGTCCTGGGCATTGAGGTCAACATTGGGCATTTTTTTTAAAATCTCATTTAAACTGGACCATAAAGCTTTAACATCATCTGTCTAACTGACTGGAATGATGCCTCTTAAGGATGGAGGAGGAGGTGGCAGCTGGGGAATACAGCGGCCACGAGGAGCTGGAAAAGGCCAGAGATTGGACTATTGGACATCTTACCTTCAGAACACTTAAAGAATCAATATTTTCTCTTTCTTTCTTTCTTTCTTTCTTTCTTTCTTTCTTTCTTTCTTTCTTTCTTTCTTCCTTTCTTTCTTCCTTCCTTTCTTTCTTCCTTCCTTTCTTTCTTTCTTTCTTTCTTTCTTTCTTTCTTTCTTTCTTTCTTTCTTTCTTTCTTTCTTTCTCTCTCCCTCCCTCCCTCCCTCCCTTTCTTCCTTCCTTCCTTCCTTCCTTCCTTCCTTCCTTCCTTCCTTCCTTCTTTCCTTCCTTCCTTCTTAGCGATTGCTTATGTGATTGTTGACTGACAAGTCTGAATTCTGCAGGAGAGGTGGGTGGAAGAGTTGATGTTTCAGCTTGAGTCTGAATGTGACTTGGAGGCAAAATTTTCTCTTTCTGGAGGTGAGACAGGGACCATCAGCTTTTTTTCTTATGGCTTTCAGCTGATTGGGGGATATTCACCAGATTCCAGAGGCTAATGCTTTACCCAGAGCCTACTGATTTAACACAAATTTCATCTAAACATTTACCTCCATAGTGACATTTTTAAATTTAATTTTTAATTAGTATACTCTTGCAGTAGATAATGATTACATTCTTTGTGGTGTGTTGGTGCACATACATAACATCTTAACTCATTATATTTTTCCCCTCCCCTCTCCATTTCTTGATTTTTTTGGGAAACATCTATCTCTCTACTTCCTATTGTCTATCTTTTATTTTGAGAAATAGAGTAAGAGACACTAGGTGATATTTAAGCTTGCAGTCTGATTTATTTTACTTAACATTGTGGACTCAAGATGCATTCATTTTCCTACAAATGACTGATGCCCATTTTTCTTTACAGCATAGTAGTTCTCCATTGTGTACAAATACCACATTTTCTTTATCCACTCATCTGTTGATGTACATCCAGGCTCCTTCTAAGCTTTAGCTATTATAAATTGTGCTGCTATACATATTATACACATGTATCACTATAACATGATGTCCTTAACTTCTTTGGGAAGATACCTAGAAGGGGAATAGGTGGTCAAATGGAATTTGTAGTTTTATTTTTTTAAGGAATCTCCACACTGACGTTCATAGTGGTAGTACTAGTTTACATTCCCACCAACAATGGAGAAAGGTTTCTTTTCCCTCTCAGCCCCACCAGCATTTGTTATTATTTGGTTTCTTGATAGTAGTTGTTCTTTCTGGGGGTAAGATGGAATCATCCCAGTGTTGTTTTAACACAGACATTTAGACTGTATTTGACCAAATATTTGGGTACCATGGTAGAGCCAAGTTGACACATAAAATTAGTCATCCTAGTACTTATTGTTTCCTTTATGCAAGAGAGGAAAATGCGTCTCAGAGAATTGAATTCACTTGCAGTGGCAAGCTGAATACTGGCCTTTGAATATATCCCTGACTTACTTCTCAGGATCTGTGGCTATTGCCTTATATGGCAAAAAGAATTCTGTTGATGTGAGTCAATTAAGGGTTTCAAGGTGGGGAGAAGTTGGTGTATTTTGAGATGGACCCAGTGTAATCAAGTGGTCTTTGCATGCAGGATGAAAGAGGTCAGAAGTGGAGGAGGAGGCGGTGTGATCATGGTGGAAGTGACTGGAATGATGTCTTTTGAGTATGGAGGAGGAGGCCACAGCTGGGGAATACAGATGGCCACTAGGAGCTGGAAAAGGCCACAAACCGGACTGCTTACCTTCAGAACACTAAGAGAATAAATTGTTGTGTGGAGCCAATGAGTTCATGGTCATTTGTTACAGCAGCTGCAGGAAACTACTGCACTTGTCTGTGCTTCTCAGTGATGGTAGAGGTGGGATAAGAAACCAGGTCAGCCTGACTCGACAGACTCACACTCTGGTTGTCATCAGTCCTGTTGACCTCTCCCAACAATAGTTCTTTTTTTTTGGTACCAGGGATTGAACTCACAACGTCGCACCTGCCAGGCAGGCACTTGGGTCACTGAGCTAAATCCCTGACCCTATTTTTTGAGACAGGGTCTCACTATGCAGTTCAGGCTGGCCTTGAACTCACTTTGTAGTCCAGGCTGGTCTCAAACTCACAGTGATCCTCCTGCCTCAGCCTCCAGAGTGCTGGGATTAAAGGCATGTGCCACCATGCCTGGCTTCCAACCATAGTTCTTGAGTCTCTGTTTCCTCCCACAGTCTTTGTCCAGACTTTAACCACCCTGTCCCTGAGCATTTACAACAGGAGACAATTAGTCATATAGGAAAGAGGGACTGGGGATAGGAGACTGAAGGTAATGAAACAGGGGGCTTTATTTATTGGGGTCCTAGGCTGTGGCAGACACTTCATAAATATTGTGCTAAGTTCTCCCAACTTCCCTGAGAGGAAAGAACTACGATTAGCCTTATTTCAGAGTTGAGGTAAGAAAGACCAAGACCAGCTGTAACTTGCTTAAGCTCACACAGCTGGTAAAGGGCAGAGCTGGGGTTCAAACCCGGATCAGCTGGATGCCGACACTTTTGGACGCGTTCTTCATGACCCTTGCTTCCAGGGAATTTTTACACAACTCAGCAGCAGGAGAACAAAATGGTGGCATGAACTGGAGAGAACGGAAGATGAAGGCCGCTGTGTTCTCACTCCTCTCCCAGAAGGCTCTGCTTCAGGGGTAGCTTCCTGTCAGGCAGGGGCCCCTGCAGAATCTTCTTCACCCTTCGGTGAGTCCTGCTCCTGCGTTTGTTGAACGCTGTGTTTGCGTTTTCCTCAGCCTTTTATTTTTTCTCTGTGCTCCACGGCTGCTCTTAGCAACCGCTGAGGGTAGCATTTGCTTGCTTCCCTCTTCCTCCTCTTCTTCCTCCTTCTTTACTTCCTTCGCTTCTTTTCATTTTCCCTCTCTTATAATTGCTCTTTCCTTTTTACACTTCCATTTCAGGAACCTACAAAGACAGCAAGAAAACTTAGGGAGGAAGGCAGACCGAAGCGGGTGGTGCTGTCTAATGATGTCTGAGTGACTTCCTTGGTCCGTGGTAGATTAATGGACAAGCTCCTGGGGACGGCCAGACCTCGGTCCCTCACCCAGTGAGGGGGCCCAAGCTAGCGGACCTCCAAATGGATCCTGGAAGCAGGGTGCCAGGAGACACCGTCTGTGCTGAGCTGAGCTCATGACTAAACAAAACAGGTTATCAACAGCACTGGGCTAAAAATAACATGTTTATTTTTGAAATAACTTGTTTTGGCAGTTATAAATACTCTATGAAGTCAGCTTAGAATGTAGTCTCACAGCTCCCAGACTACTGAATAATATTTCAAATGCAGACATTATTTTCTAGGCAGCATCTAGCATGTAATTTCCAGCTAATTCTTTGCCACCCTGAGTGATGGAGGGGAGATAGAGCGCACATCAAACCGGTGACTAATTGGGGTGACAGCAGGGTTACAGCCTGGGTTTCCAAACTGAGGATCTTACTTTGGAGTAGATGCTACTAGGAGAAATGACCAACGAAGTTTTCTTTGCCTGCCAGGTACCCCTGTGCCCTTAGGTAGTGGAGAGTTGCAGACCATTGTTATAATTCTCTTATTTCCTCCCTCCCCCTCTCCCTCCCTCCCTTCTCCCTCCCCCTCCTTCTGTCCCTCCCTCCCTCTTTCCCTCCTTCCTTCCTTCCTTCCTTCTTTTATGTCCCTTCCTTTCTAGCCCTCTTTCCCCTTCTCCCAATCTCCCTCCCTCCCCTGACTCTTTTTCATTTCATTTCCTCCACTTTAAGAAAATAATTGGGCACTCACTTTGTGTCAGCCACTTTATTGGATGCTCGGGATAGTGACAAATAAAATCAACCAAATCTATAACCATCCTTCCTCTGCCACCCCACCACCATCCCATGCAGTTTATGATTCACTGTGATGTTAATAACAGGAAGAAAAAAGGAAAAAGGAGAGAAAAGAAAAGAAAAGAAAAGAAAAGAAAAGGAAATAGATAATTATAAACTGTGATCCATGCTCATGCTCTAAGGAATAACCAGAAGAGGAGGAAAGAAGCCAGGCAGGGCACCTCAGAGCAGACAGGATGGGTTCCCTGACAGGTGGCATTTTAGCTGAGACTGGACGGGTGAGGAGCTTGCCTGAAGTGAGGTGACTTTTGGGCATCCAAGTAGAGGAACCAGCCACACAGAGGAAAGTCTGGGAAAGAGATTCATTTGAGCAACTGACTTGATATTTTTTTTCTTCTTTTTGCTACAGGGGATGGAACCCAAGGCCTTTGCACTGAGCTACATCCCTTTTAAAATTTGCTTTTTTTGGAGACAGATTCTTTCCGAGTTGTTAGGTTGCCCTAGCTGGGCTGAAACTTGAGACCCTCCTGTCTCAGTCTTAGCTGGGATTACAGGCATGTGACCTTGTCCCCAGACATTCCCATTAAGAGCTTGGGGAGGGCTGCTTGTTGGCAGCCTTAAAAGCTTGGCACTGTTTCTTTCATTCTTTTCCCTCCCCTCTCCTCACCCTATTGGTGGACTATTTCTTCTGCCGGAAACACCACTTGCTGTCCAAGTTACTTCCACCCCTGTGCAGTTACCTTCACTCCTCCCATCCTCCTTTGTCCACTCCTACTTCCCACCATCATCATCACCACACTGTCTTTAGCTATGAGACCAACACCCCACTTTCGCTGCCCTGTCCCCCACCATGATGTGCCACTGAGACAGCAGAGCCTGATTCTGGCCAATTCTCTGCTCCACCAATGGATTCACCATCACGCTCAGCACCAGGGTCTGTGTAGCTTCACTTCAAACCAACCCGTGTCATGCTGGGCTGTCCATCCCCAGGCCTGGCCACCAGTGAGCTTGGCCATCAGCTCCATGGTCTCCTGTACCCCTCCTCCTATTCTCGCTGCTCTGCCTCTTCCTTCTTGTCACTTGTTCTAGTTCTCTTCTTTCTCCTCCTTTATTATCCTTACATTGCATCCCTGTCCTGCTCAATTCGAGGAGAAGCCCAAGCCATGGCAGAACCTGACTGTCGGCGACATGGCCTTTGGAGTCAGACCTGGATCTCAGCTCCAGCTCCACCTACTATTAACTGAATGGACTTGGGGAAGCTCCTTGACTTTTCGACTATAATAGTCGGCCCATGATTATTATGATTATGGAAATGAATGTAAGTGCCTGACATTTAGTAGGTGCTTAGTGAAAAGGAAATTTCTCTCCCTTTCCACCCCAATGGATGTTGGTGACTCATAAATAAGAAATGAGCCATCATACCCTCATCACCTACACCTGTATGGGGCTTGTGTCCACCGTTCAGCAACTGAGTGGCTGAGGAGTCAATTTGGTGAGCACTCCTCAAATCCTTTTAAAATTTCCAGTTAAAGATGCTTAATATTATTAAAATCACATAGCGAGTATATCAATATATTCTTGTAAAAACACGAACAGCAGATAAAAGGGAACTTTTCCTCAACCATTGTCATCCTCTTGCTTTCTAATCCTAGTTTTTTCATTGGCAGTAAATATTAATAGTTTAGAGTGTAAAATCTGCTTTAGAGTTCTTAAGAAATACATTTACTTTTGTGTGTGGTTTTGTTGTATTTTCTATTTTTAAAATAACTGATATCATAATGTGAAGAGTATATCACAATTTGGTATTTCAGTGAATATATTCTTTCTTTGTCAGTACCTATAAGACTGTACTTTTTGTTTAGGAGGTGATACTTTATTTTTAAGCTCTATCATGGACAAATTTAAATACGTGCAAAAGCAGACAGAATAGTGCAATGAACCTTTATGTACCCAGCACCCACCTTCAAGAATACCAACTCATCCAATCTAGAACATCTAATCCCACTTACACTCTCCCCTTTCATTATTTCAAAGTGAACTTCATTCATGTTGTTTCATTCACAAATGTTTTATTATGTAACTCTGAACGTTAAGGGCTATTAAAAAACATAAATGCAACACTCTGTCAAACTTAAAAAAAAACAATTTCCTAATGTCAGTCCTTATCTAGTTTAAAAATTAGATATTTGGGTCAAGATTCTACTAAGATCCACACATCATAATTGATTTATATAACTTTTAAGCTTCTTTTTATATTATTATTAAAGCATATGCGTTATATAGAATAGTGAGTTTCATTTGGACATGTTTGCACGTGTATGTAACATTCATCATTTTCACCCTTCTACCATTACTCTTCTAAAGCTTTCTTCCCCAACCCCTTCTCTTTCCTAACAGTCATCCTATTTTGGGCCTTTTTTTTTTTTTTTTTGATTCCACATATGAGAGAAATCATGCAATATTTAACTTTTTGAGTCTGGCTTATCGGGGATCCAGCGAAGAGACCTGATTGTCTGTGTTAAGGGTATAATGAGAAAATAAAAGAAAAACATAGACAAGTTTAGTAATACAGGAAAGGGTGGGAAGTTAATGTTTTCCGATGGGTCCTCTCTTGACCCTCCAAAACAGCCACTATTTATTAGGTGTATACAGTGGTAGGTGGGGCTTGCGAAGAATTCCAATTCAGGGGAAGACTCAAACTCAAGATGGCGTAGGTGATCATATGCTAAGAAGGATCTTGCCCTGGAGTATAATCCTGGGATGACTCAAGATGGCATAGATGATCTTATGCTAAGAAGAGTCAACGGGAAATGTCAAGTGGGTGGTATTGATAACCCCAAGCCTCATTTTACCATCCCTTAGGGAAGTATACAAAATTAGCTGTTGTGAATTTGTAGCCCCCAACATGGTTTATTTTGCTTAATGTGCTGGTCTTCAGTTCCATCCATTTTCCTTCAAATGACATTTCATTCTTCTTTATGGTTGACTTTACCCATTCATCAGTTGATGGGCGCCTATGATGTTTCCATAATTTAACTATTAAGAATTGTGCTTCTATAAACACGGGTATGCAGGTATCTCAATAGTATGCTGACTTTTATTTTTTTGGACTGTATTGAAGAGAGGTACAGTTGGCTCAAGTGGTGGTGTTATTTTTAATTTTTGCAAGAAACTCCATACTGACTTTCATAATAGGCTCTATGAATTTACATTCCTACCAACAGTGTATAGGGGTTCCTGTTTCCTTGCATTTTTGCCAGGACTTTTTTATTTATTTTTATTCTTGATGATAGCTATTCTGATGGGTGAAATGAGATCTATTTTTTTTTTTTTTTTTGGTATCAAGGATTGAACTCACAACCTCATGCCTGCTAGGCAGGCAGTACTTAGGCCACTGAGCTAAATCCCCGGTCCTATTTTTTGAGACAGGGTATCACCATGCAGTTCAGGCTGACCTTGAACTCACTTTTGTATCCCAGGCTGATCTCAAACTCACAACGATCCTCCTGCCTCAGCTTGCCGAGTGCCAGAATTAAAGGCGTGCACCACCATACCCATATTGAAATGGGGTCGTGATATAGTTTTGATTTGCATTTCCCTGATGATTAGAGAAGGTGAACATTTTTAGTGAACTTACTGGACTTCTTATATATCTTTGAGAAGTGTCTGTTCAATTTATTTGCCCATTTTCTGATTGTTGTTGTATTTTTAGTGTTAAGTTTTTGGGTTATTTATATATTCTGGATAAGAATCCTCTGTTGGAAAAGTAGCTGGCAAAGGTTTATTCTGATTCTGTAGGCTGTTTCTCCACCTCTTAAATTGTCTCCTTTGCTCTTCAGAAGCTCACCTTGCTATCATTTCCTGTGCCATTGGCATCCTATTCAGGAAGGCTCAGCCTACGCCTAAATTTTAAATCTCTTTTAACCTCCTCTCCCTGTCTGTGTCTCTGCCTCTCTCTCTCTCTCTCCTTGCAATCTACATTTTTACTTGCTGCATATAATTTTCCAGCAAGGATCTCTCAGGACTTATTTTACCATTCTCCTACTCATGGGCATTTAGATTGTTTTTAAAGTCTTCAAGTCTTGTCTATGCTAAAGTGAAGATCTTCCTGTAAGATCTTTGTGAGCGTGTGCCAACTTTCTCTAAAGCAGCTACAGAGAAGTGGGTATACAAAGTTAAAGAATGTGCAAATTGTACTTGCCTGCATCATATAAAATTTTATAGGTCAAAGAGGGTTGAATATTGGCAACTTTGTATAATTCAACCTAGTACATTTAATTGGAATTGCAAAATTGCCTTTGAACATACTTTATTAATTCATCCTCCTCTGAACAGTTTATAAGAGTGTTCATTTCCCTACACCACCACGACCACAAATCAGCTGACTGGTGATTTATGCGTTCTGCAAACTTGTTGAATGAGGAACGACTTTCGTGGTCATCAGTGACTCTCAGAGTCATGCAGTAAATGCAGACTAAGGATCCTTTGGATGGGAGCTAGACTCTGGGTAAGACTCACTGGAGACAGGCAGTGTTACTACTGGAGCTGGGCCTGGTTTAAGTGAGTTCTCCGTCATTTCTGTGAGCTGCAGGCAAAGAAAGAGGACTGGCTTCATCCTCAGGTGGATTCTTCCTTTTACTCTGGGGACTGCCCTGGATTCTAGGGTAGGCTTGTTCCTGGTTGAATATAGAGCTATTTGGCTGAAGCCAGTTGGTTGTGTACTATGGAGCTACACAGATAAGCAACAACATGGGTGAAATTGGAAACCACGAAATATAAGTGAAACAAACCTAACTTAGAAAGACAGGTACTGCTTCTTTTCATTTATACATGGAATCTAAAACTCATAGAAGCTGAGAGTTGAGTGGAGGTTACCAAAAGATAGGGCGTGGGGAAGATGCAGGACAAGAGGAGTTAGTTTTGTTTTTTCTCCTGTTTTTGGTTTTTGAGATCTATTGCACAGCACGGTGAATATAGTTCATAGTACATGGCACATTTCAAAATGGTTAGGCAAGAAAATTTCAAATATTTCTACTGCAAAATATGAGTTGCGGTGATGGATGTGTTAATTAGTTTGATTCAGTTATTTCACATCAGATTCTTAAATTCCAACACTATTTTGTGTCCCATAAATATAGAGCCTGCCAAAAAGCGTATATATACATCAGGAAAAGAAAAACTTGTATAAATATTCTAATACTAGATTTATTGAGATATCATGAGATTCATACAAGTTACCTTTGGCCTCTGCAATTACAAGAGGCACTCGCAGTGGTGGCCATGAGCTTCCAGACCTTTCTTCGGATGGCTAACTGCCGAAGCGTGTGTGTATGTTTTTTGGCGGACTCTGTATATTTATAATTTATCAGTTTGCAATAAAACTAAAACATGAAAATAAAAACAGAGATGCAGTATGGCATGAGAGCCATGAGGGTGGTGGGTGTGAATGAGGGGGAGCCTGCAAGGTGGCAGGAAAGACTGGAAAAGAGGCCAGGAACTTATTGACTGGCTTGTTCACCTTATCAGGTCCATCTGGAAAATGGGGCCAGGAGGACTGGCTACCCCCAGCCCTGGTGTTGTCACAGGGTGCCGAGTCTGCAGAAGCGTTTTCAAAGCCCTTATGTGCTCTGCAAAGGCAAAGCTTGGTGTTCAGAGCCCATAGACTTTGCAAACTAGAGAAGTACCCCCTTTCCTGGTAATTACTCAGTAATTACTCACATAAGAAGGATTTCATTGTTATGTTTCATATATTCGTCGCACTTGATGGCCTTTTAATAGTGGCATTGAGTTTGTGTACAGAAAGGTTATTCATTTTAAGATTTCTGGGCTTAATTGTTATTTGTTTTGCTTGGTTCCAGTGTGCTATAAATTAGTGATATCGAAAGAGCGTATTTGTCTTGGCACGGTGGTGCATTGTCTGTAGCAAGCACTGTTTGGCCTGGCACTGGCCTGGATTTCCCCATCTGTTTCTGATGTTTACATTGTTAGAGATCCGACAGACACATAGGACATGGCCACATGCAGAGAGAGAACTTTTTTCCACTCCAGTGCATCAAACAAGGTCTGAGACTGTAATAAGCACAGCCCTAAATTACACTCGAGCCTCCCAGCGTCAGGGCCCAGCCCCAGAGCCCAAGATTGATTGTTGGGGCCCTAGAGTATTCACCCCCAGGAATGCTTCTAGCTGGCCCTGCAGCTCAATCTTGACAAACTCATTTTGCCTTGCGTTTGAAAAGGAGAGCTGCACAAACAGCAGCCCAAGTGGCACTCCTGAGTGGGCACCTGGGAACCAAGGGTAGGAGTGGGAAGTACCAGTCTCCCGAAGGAATCCCAGGGCAGGGTCCTCGGGGCCACCCTGTCCCGGACGAGTCAAGGCCCAGCGAGGAGCTGTGCTTTTAGTCAGCTCTGCTTCTACCAGCCCCATCTCTGAGCAGTGGCTGGGGAAGAAGTGTCCCTGTGGATGGACTCAACCCAACCCCATCGTTTCCCCCACGTGGTGGCCTTCAAGCTGCTAGTGGGGAGGCCCCACTTTGTTTTATGAGGAGACCTTGAATTTTTGTCCTTGGATTACATAGCTGAGGGAGGAAGAGCAGGCTGAAGTTGGGGGGGGTCACTGGGCAGGGGAAGACCATTTGGAGTATGTTGAGGGCAAAGTCCCCGAAGAGAGAGGGTTGGGGAAATGTCGTCTTTAAGCCCCCTAAATGAGTGTGTGTGCCCGTGCACACGTGTGTAAAGGCATGGGGAAGAGAGAGGTGGATGACTTATGGTACTGATGTTGTTGGTGGAGGTAGCCAGCAGCCTTTTGATCAGTTTAGGGCAAGATGGTGACATTTGCTGTCACATTTGTCATTTTCCACCTGGGAGTCCTCCTCTGTCCCCACCTGTGTTGCTTTTGGGTCAGAGCACAACTTCCTTCTTCTGCTAAACTCTTATCTCCTGCCAGGCCCTTGAAATGAAGCAGGTGGGAGGTCTGCTGGTTTTAGTTTTTCCCAGATACCCAGGAGGGCCCTGAGGAGTGGGATTTTCAGAATCTGAAGAGGAGAAAGTGTCATCACGCACTCAGCTTCTACTGGAGTGGAGGCAAAGTTTAGCTTTTCACTCACCTTACAAGTTTATCCTTCTAGAGTCAGGTGCCCCGCTTGGGTAGATCAAACTCTTTGTAGGGACAACAGGGTGGCAAATTACATGGAATAATCACATGTTGCAGGCTTGCTCAATCCCTGTGTACTGCCGACAGAAAAAGGCTTGAGTTCCCTATTCCAGGCCTTCCATCTTGTGCCTGAATTACAGAACTGTCAAACCACCACCTCCTCCCCCGTCTTCTCTTCTCCATGCTGCAGCCAAGATGCACCTGCTGGAAGGCAAGGTACCGAGATAGTCACTGGCATCTGTTCTTGCTGTGTTTTTTTCCCTATGCCTAAGATTTGGTCCCCATGTGCACCTCTGAAGGATGTAACCAGATTCTGCTCAACCCCAGGAAGGGTTTGTGTTTCCTGGGAAGAAGATGAGAGTTGCCTGAGGAGGAACAAGCATCCTTTTTAGCTGTTTTCCAAAAATTTCACTTTTCTTGAGAGCATTATGCTGGGAAGGATCACAGAGGAAGAAGAGAAGGAGGAGAGGAGGAGATCGGGAGGGAGAAACAGGAGGATAAAGACAGGAAGGAGGTGGAGAAAGAGGAGGAAGAGAGGAGAGTGGGGAGGAGGAGGCAAGACACTAGGGTCTAACCTGCTTAGGGTTATACTCTACACTTCCTTCTGGAAGAGCTCAGTTAGCTCCTTGTCATTCTTCAAAGCTCAGCTCAGTGTGACCTTAGGAATTTATCCCTGAACCCTCCCTCCTGGTGCTCTTGTGAACCCTTGGCACATGCTCTGATGCCACCACCACACTGACCACACTGGGTTCCCATCGCCCGGTAACATAGATGGCTTCCTTCTCCAGGGTTGGTGGCTTCCCCACCTTTGGTCCAAAGCACCACAAGGAGCGGGGCACCGTGGCCGTGAGGCTGTGCTTGCTGAGCTCTGACTGACCTCTAAGGGCTTCCTCAGGGCACCTTCTCTCTGTATCACCCTCCCTGGGGTCAGCCTTGGTCCTCTGCTCCTCTGCTTGATGACATTAGGTAAGATCTCTTCACTGGCCTATCCAGGGTGCGGGTGGTGCTGGATGGTCTCCCGCATCGTTTCTAGTGCTTATGTCCCAGAGAAGGAGAATGTGAATGTGACCGATTAAAAATGCACACACACTCTGCATTTTGCTTTTAACTCAACCATCCTCCTCACTGTGGCCATAGCTTCTATTAGGGTGGAGCAGCCCTAATAGAAAGAAGAGTGTGCACAGACCTGTCAACCAGAGATCTGGAACCTTCCTGTTTAAACTGGGCATCCTCCAGCAATTTTTATCTCAGTAACAGTGCTATTATCCATCCAGGTCTGTAAAATAGAAACTCAAGGAGCATCTTTTGACACCTTGCTTGTCTTCATTACTGCCCCTATCTACACCCTGCATGGTTCGAGAAAGCCTCTGTTATGGTTTCTATCTAGATGCTCCCCCAAAGCCTGAAGCATGAATTAGTGGGGCTTTTGGGAGTGACTGATCATGGGTATGACACCAGGTTGTGAGTGTGGGATACTGGATTAGGCTACTGATTGATTGAGCAGTTTTGGGTGTGAATGGAAAGAGTTTGAATGGTACCAACCAATAAGCTTGTAGCCTGGATGGAATGACAAAAGCAAGAGAAGAAAGTCTCATTGCTTCCTGCCTGCCATGCCATGAACTGTTTCTCCTCTGCCAAGTCCCTCTCCCATGCTGCCCTATCTTGGAGCCAGCCAATCATGGACTGAAACCTTTACAACCAGTGAATTTACAACCAGTAAATTAAACCTCTTCTCTAATTCGTGGGTATCATGTGTTTTGTCCAAGCAACGAGAAAGTAACTAAGACAGCCTCTAACCATTTCGGAATCCCATTTCAGGATCTAACCATTTCAGGATTCAGTCCTTTTACAGCATTCTGCCCTCCATATTTTTTCTGCTTTCATCATTTTGCATCTGAATGTCACAAATACTCTAGCTACTCTCTGTACATTTACTCTGTCTCTTCCCTCTCTTTTAGATGCTACACTGCACCCAGGAAGATCTTGACATTTAAATCTCTCTGACTGTCCCTTTTAAAGCCTTTTGATGACTTCCTGATTTTGGGAAAAAGATGAAAATCTAGATATAGTCTATAAACCCTTGCCTGCCTCTTCAACATCTTATGCCACTTCTGTCCTCATGCTTACTTTCTAGTCAGTCTGGCTTTGTGGTCCTTTCAGTACATGCTCTTGTCACAGGACCTTTGCACATGCTTATCACCTGTCACAGTCCCAATTTTATAGTTGTGGGTATAATTATTTGAGTAATATCCATTTCTCTCAGCTTGTTACACTCAGGAAGGCAGAACTATGTCTATTTCTGCTCACCATTGTATCTCTTTGCCTAACATGATGCTTGGCACTCAAATATTTGTTGAAAAAAGGAAGGAAGAACAGATGTAGACACAACTTGGTCAACATGTGAATACTCATTTTATTGGAACATATCCAGTTTTTGATACTAATTGGTAACTACCAATATTTAATGAAAAGACATTTTGCTTGAATAACCTTGTACTCTTCATTTTATTAATCAAAATCTTCATATTCTAAAAAGAATAAAGATTTGCTCTATTGTAAAAGGTTCCATATGGCCTTAAGAATTTGTTCTAATAAAATAATGAATAGCTTGTCACTCCATTAACAGGTGATCATTAATTCTAATTCACATGTCTGACACCTGTGCCTGATCTTTGTCCTTTATAGCGCAATTAAAACAATTGTAAATATGCAGCCCATCACTGGAAGTTGCAGGTGGTTGTCTTATGCTGTGTCCACGCTCTAGCAGGGCAGGGTCTTTCTTCGAGCGTGGGATCCATCCCAGTGGGTGTTCAGGCAGCAAGGGGGTCACGAGTGGAGTGCAAAGGAACAGAAATGGGATTCCTGTGTGTGGAAGGTGGCTCTTCAAAGAGATGGCTTAGAAATGGACTTCCAGCTGATGTGACCACGACCCGTTCTCCAAAGGGTAGCACTGCTGCTATGGCCTTTTTGACTTTCAGGTCATTTTGTCTTGGGCATCCACTCAAAACATGCTGGGATTAAGCCAGTTGTGGTGGTGCATGCCTTTAATCCCAGTACTTGGGAGGCTGAGGTAGGAGGAGCCTATGAGTTCGAGACCGGCTTGGCCTGCAATGTGAGCGCAAGGCCGGCCTGAGCTACATAGTGTGACCCTGTCTCAAAAAACTAGGGCTGGGAGTTTGGCTCAGTGGCTTAAGTGCTTGTCTGGCAGGCACTAGGTTGTGAGTTCGATCCCCTGTACTGCAAAAAAAAAAAAAAAAAAAAAAAAAGATGCTGGGATTTTAAGGAGCTGGAAGTCTTTCTTCGCACTCTTATCCCCCAAACCTCACTCCCAAAGAATGTAATCAAATATGCCCGAGTAGCCTATAGGAAACAAGATGTCCCTTCTCACAGTTAGAAGGGTTAGACATGAACATGCCTTTGGGGGAAGAGATGTTGAATTCCTAGCACAGCATCAAGGACTGACATGAGCTCGCTTCCCAAGAGGAAGTTTTAGTGTGGAAAGGATCCTGGGTACCTGAAGAAGGAAAAGGACTTAGAAAGGGAACCTTAACAATATGCTGCTGCCTGTCTGGGCATTTCTGGATCACATAAGGTTTTAACCCTTTCTCAGCCCTGTCCCGCTAACAGGAGAGCCCTGAAGCAGATGGGATGGGAATTGGATTAGCTCTGGGTGGAAAGTGGGGTACTAAGTCTGCTTCCCGAGTTTGCCTCCGTGCTCAGTTCTGGAATCCATATACTGTGACTCAGGAATTCCTGGTCCCTAGGATGCAGGAGAAAACTGGTCTCCATTGGAACCCGCAGGAAAGCCACTCCTTTCTTGAATCTCTCATATCTCTTTCTGGGAGAAAACAGACTGTATTGTGGATGAAATAAAAAATTTTACTATGCTGGGGAAAACTATGCAAGTGAAGTGTTTTCCATATACCTGGATCTGAATTGTTACGGGGAAATTTTATTGTAATAGGGCCCATGATCTCAGAAACCAGGTTTTTATCCGGAGGCTAGTCTGCTTTTACAGCCATATCAAATTGGTGGAACATAGGAGCTTATGACGACTTTGTTTCTCCGATCTGTCGTGTTTGTGAAACCAATTTATGATCTCAACACAGGTTCAGCCGTGATATGCTATCAGGGGAGAGAAATGGGCATTTCCCTCTCTCCCTCCATTTCCCCTGCCTTTCTTCTTCTTTTCCTTTTTTCTTCTTCCCTCTTTCTTATTCCCTAGGTTTCTCCACAACCAAAGAAAGGGTTTAAGTTTTCTGGGAATCTGTCTTTGTCTTTAAACTGGGGAGAAATGTTAGTCCTAGAAATAGAGAGGTGAAAACTCTCAAATTCCTGTGATCATCTTTCTCCCATTCTCCCTATGGTTTTAGGGGTCAGTGCTGGGTGGAGAGTGGCTCCCCGCTCACATGCAGCAGGAGGTGCTATGGTGTAGTAATAATCGTAATGTACATATTTGCAATAGAAGAGTTGGTTTGAATGCTAAGAAGCTATAATCTTCTTTTCTGTATTGTACTGGAAGTTCTTCCTATATCAAACATAGGGAAGTGGTAACCGTCCAGGACTTAAACTGGCTATTCCCAGGTAAGTGGTTTGTTTGTTTACATTCTCCCAAGGTGTAACATTCTCCCAAGGTGTAACATTCTCCCAGGGTGTGACTTTCTCCATGGACAACCTTGAAAGTCTTTAACCCAAATGTTTAAAATAGTACCATTAGACATTCCTGGGCATGCTGCATTCGATGAGAAGGGAAAATTATTTCTGACCTTACAACGGACTGAATCTCAACCTGTATTTGAATCTTCCCAAGACCAACCCCTTGTAATAGATTAGCACAACTTTTACAGGTGGTGAGAGGAAATAAAACCCTATATGTGAAAGCTGGATGGCTAGGTGGAGAAGTAACCATATTTTTCTTTGCAAAAATGTATTACAGTCTACTTAGCTGATGTTCTGAAAAAAAGAAAATAATTTCTCTAAGAAAGGCCAAGTGGGAAGAAAATATCACCTTTCAGAGCCATCTACTGTTGCTATTCTTTTAGACCTTTTTCATTTGAAAATCTCTCTCTGTGTGTGTGTGTGTATATATATATATATATATACACACACACACATATTGCACTTACTGTTGTCTTGTTAGCTGCTTTTTTTTTCACTTAACAATGTTCTGTGGGCATGTTTCCATGACAATATATAAAAACCAACACCCTATCTTTTAAAATGACTGCATAAATTCAGTTTTATGGATGTACATTAATTTACCTAAGTCTCTACTGATTGTATGTTGAAGCTGTTTACTATTTTTCACTGTTAAAAATAACTCTGGGATAAACATGCTTTTTACAGTTTTTAAAAATTTGCCCAATTATGTCCACAGAATGAATCTTAGAATTCCTGAGTGAAAGTGTATCCTTGGAATACAGGATTATATACCCGTTATAAAAATTCAATCAAAATCTGTCTCCAAACCCGGCACATCTCTTCTTCATAGATAATGTGACATATTTGCACATGTTTTGGGAAGCTGTGGCTTTCCTAAAGATTGTGAGAAACTGAAGATTTGCAGCTCATTAAACAACAAGAAACAACTCCTATTAGGACTCCTTTCTTCTGATTCCTCTTCTATTTCTTCATCTTCACTCTTTTGTATCACTCAGCTACTCCTCTGAGTCTTTTTTAGTTCCTTTATTATGCATAAGCTATTTCCTCTTCCACCATTCCTTCATTCAACAAGTAATCATCAACCTTAAAGTGGTATCAGGTTATGCTTTGTTCTAAGCATAGGTGTTCAAAGGAGAACCAAAAAGACTGGGTTCTCTTAGAGGAGTGGAGAGGGGAGAGAGAGAGAGAGAGAGGGAGAGAGAGAAAGAGAGAGAGACAGAGAGACAGAGAGAGAGAGAGAGAGAGAGAGAGAGAGAGACTGAGATATGGGATCTGTTTATTTATTCCTGAACCTCCACTACACTCCACAATACCGTTTTATTTATAGTACCTTTAGAGTGCATTTCCCTACTGGGCAGGGGAAGACCCTTAGAATTGTTTTCAAGGGGATCAATTAAGCAGAGATGCAGGACAAAGGGTAAGAGAAAGGAAAAATACTTAGAAAAATTGCTGAAGGACTAGAAACTCCCTTCTGATTGGAAGATATTTTGGCATTCAGGGAATCTTCCCCACTTCCCGGGAGTGAGCAATGTCTGCTTCTCATATAGGAAAGCTGGGGTATCTGGAAAGTCAGTCAAAGCAATTTGCTTCCTTCTTATGTTTTAAAAGAGTTGGGCAATGTTTCTGGGACTGAAATGATAAATCCCTGGAGTGGAGCAATGACTTTAGCCAGCATAATAATCAAATTGAATTGCAACATCCTCAGTGTAGTTCACTGATGTGAAATTGATCCTGATGAGAGGAGGAAAAAAAAAAGACCACATCAATTTTCTCAGACCATGGCTAACCTGCCTCTGTGAATATAACCCAAGCATGAAGTGCTCATATTTCTTAAACAGATTTAAAAAATTTTGATTTGTAACAAGTTCTATTTCCTTTTAAAATTCAAATACCTATCGACTGTTTATTGTTGCTGTTGATGAATAAGTTGTGATGTAGATTTCCTCCATTTTTGGGTTTTAACCTGCAACCATACTTCCTGGCCTAAGTAGAAATTGATTTCAAAAAGTCAAAGGATACAATTCTGCTGAATGGTTTTCATTTTGCAATGCTAGTATAGTAGTAAATGAGGATATTAGAATAAACATGATGTTCTTGGCTGTAAGCATCAATAGTGTTTTTTTAATAGCTATTAGAATTATTGAGTTTTCCATTTTATAATACCACTTGTGATTATGCTGGGGTGAGCAGAAAAGATGAGGCTTTGGTAACACAGATTATTTTTTTAATGCATTAAGAAACCATACTGAGGCTGGGGGTAGAGTTTAGTGGTAGTGCTCGCCTTGCTTGTAAGAGGCTCTGGGCCCCACCCCTAGCATGGGGTGGGAGTGTACTAGATTCATGATCCAAGATTTTGATATAGTCTGGATTCCTATTAGCTGTGTTGCATTAATATGACATTTCTCTTGTGTGAACCTCAGTTGTATTGTCTTTAAGATAGGGAAAATAAGGCTTGCACTATTCATATTTTGGGTTGTTGGATGGATGGAAAAAGAAAATGCATAGAAAACCACTTTATAAAGTGCATGATCCACCATTAAGGTACCGTTCTGGGGTCATACTTATGAAATGTCAAGCAAATATCTAAGTATACAGATTGTTAGTCAAATTCCCTCTGAGCAGTATAGAATCAATACAGTAAGTTCTTTATCTCAGTAGTATTTAGATCTGATTAAAATAGTCTCAATTCACTCTATCATTTCTAGTGACGACCATATTGAGAGCAAATCTAGGTTTGTGTGTATGCATGTGCACGTGTGTGTGCGTGTATGTATTTTCTTTCTCCCCCAACAGATTGGTTTTTGCTACTCCAGCATGGAGAACTGGAGAGTACAGATCAGTGGTTTCCAAACTTGTGTCTCCACAGAACTCATAAGGAACTTCTGAAAAGGCTGATTCCAAGTCCTCATTTCAGATCTACTGAATCAGGATTCTCAGAGGCCAGGGTCCCCAAATCTGTGAAATATGTATTGTACAAATTATGAGGTACAATGATAACTTGCTGCACATATACAAGTATCTTTAGTGTATAAAAATAAAAACAGGATAGTTAACTATTCCATTTAATTTTTTCAGATTTACATGCAATAATGGCATATATTGACAAGCTACAGTGTGCTATTCTAGGTCTGGGTTTCAAGCCAGTGCCTCATGCTTTGGGACAGTGGGTGTAGGGCTGCCAGCGGCTGTGGATATCAGGAGTGAAGGCTCTGTCTCCCGTTCTGTCTCTCTGGACCTCACTTTCCTCATCTATAAAATGTCTGTGCTTGTAAGATGCAATTAAAATCCAAGAGTAGAGGATCTTCAGATACTTTGTAAATAACGAAGCATTTAAAGCCAATCTGAAGGTTTCAGTTGCCCTGAGAACCCCTCGTTATGGTTTTTTGTTTTCTATTCTGGGATTCTAGAAGTGTCTGTTTGATGTGAATTCTACAATGAGGGCAGTTTGGAACCCTCTAAGAATCCATAACTTCCATATTATTTTCCAGCACTGACACTCTTTGGTTATACAGACAGTTAAAATCCTCTCAGGAAAAGGTGGTGTAAAACTACTTTTGTTTCCTGTTCTGGTTATTAAAAATCAGCACAAATTTCAGCCACATTGAGAGACCAGCTTTGCGGGTAATTTGGATTTTCAAAGAATGCTTCTCTGGCTCCTTGAAAAAAGTTGTGTTAAAGCAATTAAATGTTATTTGAGGGAAAGAAAAAGCACGGGCTGACTACTGAATAACAGGAATACTGTTAACAAAACAATCCTTACCCTGGGATCAAAGCCAGAGAGAGGCAGAGTGATCATGTGCAGGGGATAAGGGGAGAGAGGGAAGAAAGGGAGGCATTAGAATGGCTTCAGCTCAATTAAAGATGTGAATGTGCAATCTGGGGATAGTCTTCTGAATTCAGAACAATAGCTGGCAGCAGAAACATGAATAGCCCCATGAGAACACTGGATTATGCATCCTTGTTCAGACAAGGGGCCAAATAATGGACCAAAACAAACAAGTGGACATAATTGTTCGCCATTCAAGAGAGTCACACTCAGCTCGGCATATGGTGTGTGGAGATTCCGGAATGCATGGGAGAGCTCATTCGGAAAGACTATTCTTGTTCCAGAGACCTGGGAGCCAGATGAGAACCACGAGGTGAATTGTACTCTGCGTTTTTGAGGCAGAACAGTATTTCACAGCCTCATCGCCTGAGTTATTCACCAAACTTGGCTCCAAAAGTCTTCTGTTGTTTCCAACACTCAACGGTCTCCCACAAAGGCAAAAACATGCCATTTCTAAAGATATTTTGAAAACTCATTGCAGACTATGGAGGGAATTCTCTCAAAGGGGACACTTTTGGGTAACATTGGGAATAAGTACATGGATTTTCCATGTAGCAACTGGCGATCAGTTCCAGTCAGAGGTATGATACTGGTGCTTTTGTTGTTCCATTTTTTGGAGCTTTCAGAGAGTGAGGAAGACTGGGCCCTGGACACCTGGGACTCTGAGAGAAATAGCTGCTTCATAATATGTGAGACTTTCTGAGTTTGATGCAAGAATTCATAAAGCATTTTGTCCTGTGGGTGCAGAAAGTCTATTTGGAGAAATAGGACTTTGACATTAAAAAATCTAACTCTGCAAGGAAGCATGTGCTAAGGGCATAGTTCATACCCTCTGGGCCATGTTATAAGGGGCAGAAAAAGAAATTCTTGGACAAATAAATCTGGGAAATAGTTGAAGTAAAATGGAGTTTTTTAGTATATGTGCTGCTGAAGTGAGCCCTAGAATGGAGTTTTTTTGTTTTGTTTTTTAAATTGCAGGCCTCTTCCTAACCTTTGCTAGGAAAAGGTTATCATGTGCAGCATTTTCCAGGTGTTATTCACTCATGAAGTCATTTATTTGCATCTCTCAGGACTAATGTTCTGTGGAATACACACTGGAAAGAAAAGAAGTGGGGTCAAAGACGCTTAGGGATCTTAGAGTCTATTTCATGTTGTTAGAAACCAAGTTATAGACCCTTGAGAGGGTCTATATGATTTCTCCAGGATCATGCAGATGGCTTCACTCTGGGTGAGAACCCAGTGTATCATGTATAAAGTAACAGATCTTAGGAAACCAAATCTCTCTCTTCTTCCTATATCATCCTGCACTTCTCCTTGCCCCTCTTGTGTCTCTGAGGGAAGGAGCTGGGTGCTTTTCTCTGGTAACACTGAGATCAGAAAAAAGGTTATCTGGTCTGATTTAACTTATTTGTTTTTATTATTATTTTTAAAGTGGATACATAAAAATCATGCATATTTATAGGGTGCCATGTGATGGTCAGATCTTAGAGAGTCTTGAATGCTAGGCATTTTTGAATTTTGTCATCTTGTGCTGTGGCTCTACCTTACCACTTATTGCACTGGGTCCTCAATAACTGATGATATTATTATTTTGCTCACATTTCTTGCTTCTTTTCCTATCCTTGCTGTGCAGACGTGGTACATTTTCTTGCTACATTGATGTTGAACTTGGCCATGTGGTATGGGCTAAACCGTATCCCTTTATTTATTATTTTATTTTATTTTAAAAAGAATAAAACCAAGCAAAATAAAACAGAATAAAGCCAATCAAAACAAACAAGTGTAAGTGACACAGGACTTCAAAACAATATGAAATCAACAGTGGTTACCATAATGCCTCTTGTTGTCTTCAAAATAACTGCAGATACCTTCAGACAAAGTAAAAGTCAAACTAAACAGAACCAATGAAAACAAAGGAATGAATGCAATAAAGAACTTCAATACTAGACAATAGTAAATCCAAAATGGTTGCCATTATATATCTTGCTGCCCATGCCATCAGATATAACAAAATCAAACAAGACAAAACAAATCAGAATAAAACTCAACCCAACGAAACAATGAAAATGATACAGGACTTCAAAAAAAGATAATAGGGAATTAACAATGGCTACCACCTTCAGAAGGAGATCCCCCATGGATGCCACACTGTGTACTGTGATCCTCTGAATAGATGATCAGAACCACCGGCCCTAGACTGCAAAGTCAGTGAAACACCACAAGCATCAAATTGCATTTCACCTCAGTAGCTATCATCGCAGCCTGTGTTTCTCTGGATCAGCCAGTTGCTTACAGGGTTGGGAGTGGTGGTGGTGTTGGCTCTTCTTGTTTCCCAGTCTGTGCACCGGAAGAGGCTGGGGTCTGGCCATCCCCCCAGCAGCCCACATATGGCGCTGATTCGCAGGGAGGGCTTGCTTTTTGGTGACTTCTTGTTCTCCTCTCCCACAGTCCGCAAATGGCACTGACTCATGAGAAAAGGCTGGGGTTTGGCTGTCCACCCAGTGGCATGGCACTGATTCTTAGGGAGGGCTTGTTTCTTCACTGTATCCCTTTGAATTCATATGTGCAGTCCCAACCCCAGTAACTCATTATGTGTTCATATTTGGAGATGGAGTCTTTAAAGAGGAATTTAAGTTAAAAAGAGGTCATTGGGGGGCTTTGGGCCATCATGTCTAGTGTTCTTACAAGAAAAGGACACAGACACATACATAGAGAAAAGATCCTGTAAAGACACGGAGAAGCTGTATGTAACCAGTGGAGAGAGGCTTTAGAAACTGAACTTTCCAATACCTTGATTTTGGACTTGAAGCTTGCAGAACTCTGAGGAAATAAACATTTTTAAAAAAAGGCCTCCAAGTCTGCTGTAATTTGTGTAGCGGCCACTGCAAACTAATGTATTATGGGATTTGCTTTGCCCCCAGGCATGTGAGAGGAAGTCCCTGAATGCTGGCCCTGAGCCAGTCCTAAGTGTAAGGCAATGCTAGTTTGCACACATTCTCTCAGGGCTTCTGCCATATGCTTTAAAGAGAGCATGCCCTGAACAGCTGCTGACCCCAGAAAGAGAGCCATGATGTGCAAAATAAACCCAAACTTGACTTGTTGCACAGGGTACAGTCACCTCAGCCAAACCACAGACCTATCAAAAAGAAAATTAGATGCTGTTGCAACCCCTGAAATTGTGGAGTCATTTGTCATACAGCATTTTTGAGCACTAGTTGACTAATTCATTTTTCCACTGGGTTGTAAGATCCTTAAGAGCAAAAGACTTGCTTGTGTACTGGCTTATATCTAGATGTCTCCTAAAGGCCTCCTGCATCAGAGGCAGGACCTTTGAAGGTGATTAGATTATGGCGGTGTTATAGCTGAGTGCTATCAGGAGGCGAGGTCCAGTTAGGAGAGGTGGGTCACAGTGGGTGTGACCTGGAGGAGTGTATCTCTCTTCCCGGCTCTGCCTTTGACTCTCTCTGCTTCCTGGCTGCCATGCTGTGAGCAGTTTTTCTTTCACTATTCCCTTCTGCCATGCTGCTTTCTCTTTGGAGTCTGCTGGCCATGGACTGAAATGTGAGCCAAAATTACATTTCCTCTTAAATTGTGGAAGTTAAGTTCTGTATCTCAGCGATGAGGAAAGTAATTAAGACATCATTATATTCCTAGTTCTTATTATGGAGCCTAACAGAGTAGGTGCTCATTAAAAGCTTTTGGAACTTATAAATGAAAGAGTAATAAGCGCTTGAAGGTTTTGAGCTGTTGAATGACAGGAGTTTGGAGAAATGATCTGAACAGTGACTTGCACAATGGATTAGAGGGAGGGTGAGTAGTTAGGAGATGAGTGTTTAGGGAACAAGTTATGAAGACATAGATCAAGGTGTGGGGTAGATCCAGGTTCTCTTGACTCTGAGAGTTATGTCATTTTGGAGTCTTTCTTTGGAGGGAGATTAATGAATACATAATTATGAGTGTAGAATTAAGGACTGATTTTTGGAAAAAGTCTATGGAGGTGAGATTCCACAGTGAATCTCCTTCTGTAGCAGTGACACAATTGTAGCCACCATCTGTCTGAACATATATTATTTGCATAGCACCATGCTGTATACACTATACTTAATACTTTATTTGTTTCAGTTAATAAAATGTTGGCTCCTGTAAAAGATAAATCACAAAATCTCAAAGATTTAACACATATCATCATCTCCTGTGGTGGGGTCTTCCCAAAATTCATATGCTGAAGTCCTAAACTCTGTACCTCAGAATGTGATCCCCTTAGAAAATGGTGCTGCTGCAGATGAAAGTAGTTAAGATGAAGTAGTCTCAAATCCAGTGTGACTACTGTCCTTATGAAAAGGGTAAAAATGGACACAGACACAAACACACAGGGAGAATGTATATGATGATAATGTTAAAAAATTGGGTGAAGGACTTCCGGGAAGATGGCAGAACAGTAAGCAGCAGAGTAAATAGCCTTTCTGAGATGCAGTCCAGATGCTGGAATATAGCATCATGGGGAAGACAAGAAGGAAGGAAGTGGGTACCCTGGGCCCAGGAAGAATCTAAAGTGAAAATTGAAGCCCACAGAATGAGTAAAAAGAAAAACTTAACAAAGAAGATGGCAGTAGCTGGCAGTGACTTTGTCGGGAGCCAGACCCACTGTGTGAGAGGAGCTGTTGGAATCTGAGGACACACAATCAAGGTGACATGGTGGCTGGTGACCCTGGAGGCCTCTACAAAGAAAGGTAGCATTGGAGAGGAGTGGCAGTGAGACGAGTGGCAGACCTGGAAGACTGCACTGGCTGGCAGTGAGTGCAGAGTACTTGGTTCTCCCATGGGAGAGAGTGATTGGCTGGGAACCATTTTGGAATTGGGTTGGATAAGCCCAGAACCAGAATTGCTGCTGGCTTCCTCCAGCAGCTCTTAGCTGGGTTCAGACCCATGGAAATTGCTCAGACTGAGCCCCACCCCCACACGCATCCTAGCACCTTTGCAGAGTTTCCCTGGGAGTAACCAGCCAGGTCTGGAAGCTGCAGCTGGCCCCGCCCCCGTGCACACTGCAGGGGCAGTAGTGGAGGATCTCACTGGTGACCAGCCCAGGTCCTCAGGTAGCGGCAGCCCCACTCTCTCACACACTGCACCAGCCATCAGGGAGCCAACACAGGTTGGGAAAAGCAGCAGACAGCCCTGCATCAGCACACCCAATGGCCACCATCAGATATTCATAATCAGCACTGGCTAGAAGAACCAAACAGTCTCACTTCAGAGAAATTATAGTCAATGCAGGAAGTGCCTGGGACCCCAGTACCCACTTGCCCAGAAGAACCTAGGAATATGTCAAGACAAAGAAGCAAAAAGCAGTCTCTGGCCTCCAATCTAAGCAGAGCAAGTCCAGGAGATGCAAACATGGAAGAGATTGGGAGTTGCACACCTGATGTTTCTGAAGTGATGGCAACTGAAGTAAAGAAACAACTTCATGAGGCTACAAAAGAAATTAGAACAGAAATACCAACTAGGTAAAAGAAGAAATGGAAAACATAATAAAAGAATTGCTAAACATCTCTAAAGAAGAAATAGATGAAAAATGGAGGAGCATAGGAAAATGAAGGAAACCTTGAATGAACAATACAAAACAAAAAACATTTAGAATACATGAAACAGATTCAAAGATATATCCAGGAAATTAAAAACTCCATTGAAAGTTGGCAAAATCACTTCACAGGAACTGAAGATAGAGTTTCAAATCTTGAAGACAGGTTTGCAGCTTGTGATCATGAAAGGAAAGATCTCTCAAAAAAAACAAGGAACCTGGAAGTAACAATTCAATGGCTGCAAGACAACCTAAAGAAACATAACTTAAGAATAAAAGATAAGACTGAAAAAGGTGTCAACACAAATGACATTAAAAGTCTATTTACAGAAATAATATCAGAAAATTTCCCAAGCATGGGAAAAGGACATGACATTTAGATAAGTGAAGCATATAGAACTCCAGCTAGCCATAATCAAAGTAAATCTATATTCAGACATATGATAATCAAGATCCCAGAAATTCAACATGGGAACAGAATATTAAAAGCTGTTGGAGAAAAGAAACAGATTACCTATAAAGGAAAACGCATCAGAATTACTGCAGACTTCTCAACACAAACCATCAAGTCAGGAAAAGTTGGAGTGAAATATTTCAAGTCCTGAAAGAAAGCAACTTCCAACCAGATTGATGTGCCCTGCAAAACTATCTTTCACAATTAATGGAGAAATAAGATACTTCCATGACAAAGAACAACTGAAGGAATTCATGACCACCAAACCTACCCTACAAAGAATACTGAAGGGCATTCTAGAGAGAGATAAAAAAGACCACAGCTCCAGGAACAGTGGCAGAGAGGTACCACTGAGCAGGGTAGACAACTGAATGGAGAGGAAAAGGAGGCAACCAGCGACAGGAAAATAGCATGACAGAGGTGAGGCAGTGCTTGTTTGGCCATAACCACTGGTGTGGATGGCCTCAGTTCACCAATAAGGGGAAACACAGGCAGAGCAGATCAGAAGACGGAATCTGTCAATATGCTTTATACAAGAAACACATTTAACTTGAAAGGGGTTTCATGGACTGAAAGAAGAGAGAACAATGCTCTATGTGACAGAGAACCAGAAAGAAGTGGGCGTGGCTTGCCCATTAGCTGCAGAGTGAACGAGAAAGACATGGCGTTTTTATACAATGGAAAGCTACTCAGCTATAAAGAAAGATAACCTCAAGGCTCTTGTGTGTAGGTGGATGCAGCTTGAGATCATGCTCGTGGATGAAATGATTCAGAGTCACATGGGTGAACATCGTGTTGCCTCCCTAGTATAAAAAACTAAAGGAGGTAGAGGGATCCAAAATACACAATACATGTTGTGATACTGAAAGGGGAGGAAATGTCTTAAAAGGAAAGGTAGTGGCCATTGTTAATCTATTATTGTGATTTAAATCCCTTACAGTTTTCATTGTTCTGTTAAATTTTGTTTTACTCTGTTTCAGTTTGTCTAATTTTATTACCATTTGATGGCATGGATAGTTATTTCAAAGATAACAAAATATATTGTGATAGCCATTATTGATTTCCTGTTGTTTTATTTTGAAACCCTGTATTGCTTTCATTGTTTTATTTTGAGTGATTTCATTCTATTTTGATTTGTTTGATTGTATTATGTCTGATGATATAGGCACCTGCTTAGAAGATAACAAGAGGCATTATGGTAACCACTGTTGTTTTACTATTGTTTTGAAGTCCTGTATTGCTTCCATTGTTTTGTTTTTATTGGTTTTATTCTGTACTATTTAGTTTGATTTTATTATGCCTAGTGGTATGGGTAGTCATTTTGAAGATAGCAAGAGATGTTATGGTAGCCATTGTTGACTTCCTTTTATCTTTTTTTGAAGTCATGTACCATGTTCATTGTTTTGTTTTGATTGACTCTATTCTGTTTTATTTTGTTTGGTTTTATCCTCTTCAAAATTAAAAAAAAAAAACTGGGTGAGAATTCTACAAGTCAGAGAATGCTAAAGATTTCTGGACAACTAGCTGAGTCTAGGAAAGAGCCATGAAACAGTTTCTTCTTCACAACCTTCAGGAGGAATCAACCCTGCCAACCCTGATCTTGGACATCCAACTTCTAGAACTGTGAGGTAATACATTTCTGTTGTTTAAGCCCTTCACTTTGTGGTGTTTTGTTAGCAAACTAATACAACATCTGAAATAGTGTTCATGGTTGGTTGGTGGTTCTAATCCAGGAAGTCATCACAACCCAGTCCTTTCCCATTCTCAACTTATGATTTCCACGCCGATTGTGCTGGTTCTAGGAAGATGAAGGAAGAGCATGCAGGATCACAAGTGAATGGGCCAAATCTGGAGGTGGGATATGTCACTTCCACCCATGTGCCATTGGCTGGAGCTCAGACATATTGATATTTAATGTAAAAGATGGTCGAAAGTTGGTACTGTCTGGATCATAAGTGTTCCTTAAGGCCTATGTGATTGACGTTTATTCTCTGAGAGGTGTTGTTGGGAGGTGGTAGAAACTTTAAGAGGTGGTGCCTAGTGGGAAGTCTTCTGGTTGTTGGGAGTGCAAACTCAAAGGGAATAGTGAAACCTTGGCCTCTTCCTCTTTTGGTCTTCCTATCCTGGCCATGAGATGAGTAGCTTTGCTCACTTGCACCTCACCATGATGTGCTGCCTTGCCACAGACCCAAAAGCAAGGGGTCAACCAATCATGGACTGAAACCCCCAAAACTGAAGCCAAATAAATCTTTCCTCTTCATTAGGTGATTCTCTCAGATGCTTTGTTATAGTAATGGAAAGATGACGTACACAGTATAATCTGTGTGCCCAAAAAGAAGAGGAAATAGATCTAGAGAGCAGTGAGATTCAGCTTTAACTCATAACTATGCTGTAGGATAGGCAACATGAGAAAATGAACTAATTTGTTTCAGAACATACAGTTAGAAATGGGCATATATTTTTATCTTTATAAAGGAAAACAAATTTAAAAGCTTGTATTTTTTTTAAAGCTTTATTGAAGCTTGTAATGTAAAAGGAAGCAGTCTCATTTTTCCCTCTCTCCCAAAGCCAGGTTCCAGAGGAGATGGGAGTCCCAGTGCATAGCAGATCCTCATGGCCTTGTGGGTGATGCTGTCCTCCCCGAAGGTGGTTTGACTGACTTGACCAGGTGACTGACTTTTCTGGGTGCTCAGATAAACAATGACATGGGTGTGTGTTCTCTCCCCTATACAGAAGTCTCCTTCCTTGCCCTGCAGATGAAATCACACTGATGTTTACACACAGAGAACCTAGTGAAGCTTCCATGTTTATTTGGTGAGCTTCAGTCAAGTTTAGGAGGATAGGAAAACATCAGATCATCATGGCTGAAGTGAGTTGTATGTTGGCAAAAGGAACAACCTAGACATATACTCAAAAAGAGTGTTGATTATTTGCATAATATTAATGGCTCGGGTTAATTTTCTTTGCTAAATAAAAGTCACGACTTCAACTGTAGCTCCAACTTTGATACGACAGTGGTCTTTTGATTTGTGTTTTCCCCCTCATACTGAAAAATGTTGATTCTAAATCAGCCCAACTTAAAACCTAGGGCAATTTAAGGTTTTATTTTTCTCATTTGGAGATTTTGTGAATTTAGTTGGATTATTGTCAAGTCATCGAAAGGGGGAGTGTGCGCTGTGAGTGCAGGAAGACCCCTCTGGTTTTGCTGCCCCTGATGTTTGGCAACACTCACCTTTGTTTTCACTGTGCAATTTACCTGGTGTCTCTTATCTTCCAGGAACATCCCCTTTGTTCAAGTGCTTTGCTTTGTTAGAAAACAGGTTTCAATTCTCTTTAGGTGAAACACTTCCCTTGTTTAATTTTCATTCCTTCCACCAACATTTACTGAATTCTATCTAGTGCCAGGTCCCCAGGGTACCAAAGTGAATAAGACAGTTCCTACCCTCTGAAGCCCAGGGCCTGGTGGGGTTGGTCCCATTGTCTCAGAAACTTGTCCTATGTATTGCAGGAGTCTGATCATCTTAACCTGTGTTTCAGGGGAGGCTAAAGGCACTGACTGAAAAAAACTGAACCCAATTGCGATTGTCTTAAAATTCTCAATCATGTCTCTCTAGACATATTGAGAGATATAAATAATTTTCCTTATTATTATGAAAGGTAGTGAAACAGGAAGTGAAGATGATGTCTCTGGGAAACAGCACATTACTCAAACATGCTAAGGAGTGAATCATTGATTGTACTTTATTAGGTAGCAACTCCCTACTGAATGAATCATTGAATTACGTTAGGGAAACAACTGAGAGGAAATAATCTAAGTTATGCCTTCTCTTTACTTTCTTACTTCCTTTCCTTTTCCCTTCCCTTCCTCTCCCTCCCTTAAAATTCAGTGAAACCTGCCATTCATGGAAAAAGTCCATGAAAAAGGATGCAGGATACAGAAGTGAACAGGGCTCACTCCTGTTATAACAACACAGAGATGGAAATGGGGAATTACAGTCCCTGGATTTCCATAAAACATAGTTTGGCGAGCGCACATCCCACCCCTCAGCCGATCTTTCAGGAACATAGGAAAAGTGAAAGATTACTTCATCCTCTTGATTTTAACTCTGCATACTTACATTCAGAAAAACTCCACTAGGCAATATGTTTCTCAAGAATTGGCTTTTTGAGGATTTGATAAACTCCATCATTGAACTCGTTGGGAGAATTTCTGACATCCTTTGTTGTATATTGCAGGAATCAGCAAACTATGGCCATCTGTTTTTGTATGGTCATGGCATAAGAACAGATTTTGAATTTTTAAATGATTGAAAAACAAATCAAAAGAAGAATAGTATTTTGTGACATGAGACAATTACATAAAATTCAAATTTCTGGGTCCATAAATAAAGTTTTATTGGAACACAGCCATGCTCATTAGTTGACATATTGTTCATGGCTGCTTTTGTAACAATAGCAGGGTTGAATAGTTGTAATAGAGGCCAGGTGGCTCAGAAATAAAGCTGAAAATATTTACTAGCTGGCCCTTTGAGAAGGCTTACTAAACTCTGACATATTGCTTTATTTGCTAGATGAGAAAGTTTAAAAAGGGCACTTTAACACCTGGACCCAGGATCCATTCCAGTGAGGGAATTGCTTTTGTTTAGAAAAATCTCTGGTCTGATCACTTGTAAATGAAATGAGAGGCCTCATGGCAGTAGGGGTAGCACCAAGCTCTCTGTATAAAAATGGAGGACAATCTCTCTGTACTTCTTGGCTGAGGTGGAAAGATTGCCTCTGCAGAAAGACATCCAGGACTGAGTTCTGGCTCCCTGTGACTTTGGACTAGTCATTTAACCTTTCTGAGCTTCAGGATCTTTGACATAAAGGAACAAAAATCAAATTTACCTCCCAGGTATATTAAGCACTTGACTGACAAAGTCTGACACATTGCAAGTTTTTGATTTCTCCTGGCTATGAATTATGATGTTATTGTCACTATTATATTTAAAGGATAAGGAGAATTAAATGAAATAATATATTCCAAATGCCTAGAGTTCTGGCTAGCAAAATCCATTTCACAGTCCAATGAGAGTACAGAATGATCAACTGTTCTGTGACTCAGGTCTGTGATCCAGTCTGATCCACAGTGTCAGCAATGTGTTGATGTGCATCTAAAGCTGGAACTGTGACAGGGACTCATAGGGGGATTGGGCTGTGGGGTCCTTGGATGTGAAGGCTCAGGGTGATTAAGAATGGGATTTCAACACAGACAGTGCTGCTGCACAGTGATTAGAGGAGTCTTTTCTTCTCAGGAGTTGGAACAGGAAGAAGTGGGTTAGTAGTGTTATGTGAGGTACAATATTTAAAAAAGATGTAGTGATAACGATGGCTGTTAAACTGATTTTCTGAGAAAGGAAGGCATTCCTGGGGAAGGGGAGTAATTTTACCTCATACAACAGAGGTCAGGGGACATTAAGGACATTTTAATTTTTAATAATAATGGATAGTTTAAAGCTTTTATCCTCAGCAAAGATTTTCCGTCAGCTCTTCATGTAGAATGCTCTTGGCTGGCATATTAGCTGCTTTTGAACCATGTGTTAGATTAAATGAGTGGACATCTTTTTGTGTAAAAGTAGTGGATTCTGGAGCCAGAATGACCAGTCGTATTCAACTCTTGGCTCTCTCATTTATTAATAGTGACCCTGGAGGAAGTTACCTCACCTGTCTTTGCATTAATTACCTCATCTACATATAAATCAGGAATGATGATGATAGTGACTTGTGGCAGCCAGGCTGGACAGTAATAATATTCATCGACTGGAATTTACCTCCATGAGCTGTTGTCTCCTATATTGTACCAGGATTTTCTGTGGGATTGCTAGAATACAGCACAAAGTGTGGTGTACCACTTCCAATATTAGGTCATGAATGATACTGTGGCTTCAATTTTGTTCTCTGTCTTCATGTTATTCTCTTCCTTCCTTCCCTCATTTCCTTCCCCTCTCCTGTCCCTTAGATCACGTGGTCTGAGGGAAGCCAGATGCCATGTATTGAGGACAGTTAGGTATCTTATAAAGAGACTGAGGCCTGCTGAGAACCATCAGAGTGAGTTTGGCAATGGATCCCCTATTTGACTATGGCCCTGGCAAACAGTCTGGCTACATCTTGGTGAGAGACCCTAAGCCAGAAACATCTCCTAAACTTCTCCCAAATTCTTGACCCATGGAAACTGTGAGATAATAAATATTTATTGTTTTAAATGGGAAATTTTAGAGTAATTTTAATACATCTGGGTATTTAATATAGTACCTGTATGGTTGTTGATATTTATAAACCTCTAGAACAATACCTGCCATAGACTAAACACCATGTTAGTGTTGGTCAACGACATAAATTCACATTTAAATACATTCATAACCAGGATATTTGGGCAGGGAAAGGTAGCCTCTGGTTGGTCTAAATCCATACAGCTCTTGATTGTTTCAAAATCAAAGGCCTCTGCTTTCTTTACGACAATCTTGCCTGTTTTCCTAAGTCTGAAATGAGGAAGAGACCCTGATTTATATTTTCCACAGAGGAGAAGAGAGATTGAAGTGGTAAGTGCCAAAGAAATTAAACTCATTTCGGTTTTTCAATTCATTACTTCTGGAAAAAAATTCAAGCCCAGCTTCATTACTAGTGCTCTGTTTTAGTGCTGATGATAATTGCAAAGGCAGTATTTTAAATTAGAATGTATAAGACCACATGTAATTAACCTGTACAGAAGGGCTGAGACTTCATATTAGACTATTAAATCAATCCCCACAGAATCACTAATGCTGAGCAATTGATTTGAAAATACTGTATGGGCAGAGTAAAGAAGCTGGATGCTAATTACCATCAATGAGAATTTAGCACACTCCTCAGATGCAGTTAGAGTGGCAGGTTTTTTCTTCAGGCCCTTAACCCACTCAAAGCTGAGAATTCAAATTAGTTCAGCTTGAATACTTAAAACAACCTGGAGTTGAAGGCAAGAGAAGAATTTTTGGCGACTCCGTGAGTGTGATGATCACAATGAGACTCTCTAATGGTCTGGGTGCTGTGGTTGCCATAGACTTAGTCTGTGTGTATACTTAGGGACCCTGATAAAACCTCTTTATTGGAGTCCATTGTAGTGTCTCCTCCTGGCATAAGCTGCTCCCTCTAAACTTTGCGCTTCGTGTACCACCTTTTCACATAGCTCTCTTTCAACACCCATCTTTATTCTTGTTTCTAACCTGAAACGTTAATTTTCTATCTTCTTCCTCTGTTTTACTGAGTCATTCAAGTAACCAGCAAATACCTATTGTCCATTCCACAAAAGGAATAACCATAATACCTTGCATGTATTCAGTACTAGGGCAGAGAATGTAGGCCGTCTATCAGAATCCAGTTCCTGTTTCCCTTAGAGTAACATTCATCACCAGGTGCATGGCTACATAACATTTCCTGGACCCTCTTACAGTGGGCTTGACCAAGTCCCGTTCGCTAGCGATGTGAGGGGAGTGATATGTCCTGTTGCCAGGCAAGGGCTTTAAATGAATGGATGTGCATCTTCTAACTTCTCTCTCCACTCTCTACCTTTGTTGGCTGGATGCAGGTAATGACCTGGCCCCACAGCCACAAGACAGAGTGAGTCTGGTTACTTGTGCTCTGAATATAGTTTGAATGTGCTCCCCAAAGCTTCCTATGCTGGAGGCTCAACGTAGCAGTGTTGAGGTGGTGGAACCACGAGGAGGTGAAGTCTACTGGCAGGTATTAAGGTCACTGGGTACATAATGCTGGTCTCACAGAGCAAGTTAGTTCTTGAGAAAGTGAGTTGTTATAAAGTGAGGCTATCTGACATGCTTGGCCCCATCTACATGTGGTTGGTTCCCTTTTCATTTCTCTACCATATTAGGATCCAGCCAAAGAAGGCTTAACTGCAACCTGATCAGGTGGGGCCACCTGATCTTGGTCTATGAAACTCTAAAACTGTGAGCTCAAGGACCCACATTTAGGTATTTTGTCGTAGTAACAGAAAACGGACTAATATAGTATTCAAATCACCATAGGAAACAAGAGTTCATCCAGCTTCATGTTCCTCATCATATGGATAAGAAATATTGTATTGTCATTGTCCTTCACCTGTAACAATTGTCTAAAAAGATCTGGTATTTCTATATAATGGAATACTACTCAGCGATAAAGAATGATAAACTAGACCTTTGCACTCTTCATTGGAGGTACCTTGAAAATATAGTTATTAGTGAACTAAATAAGTCACACCTATGTAACCATCGTATTGTTGCACTTGTGTGATAAACTGAAAGAAAATTCATGTATGTATATAGAAAATTAGTTAATATTGTTAAAGAAAAAGAATTTTGAGTGAAAAGTAGTTTTCACAGGGTCATTTTCAGATTACATTTTTATTCTGAATTGTTCTTTTGAAAATAATATAGCAGTCATAACAAAAACAATAGTCATACAGTTTGCTTCTCTTAGTTCATTGAGGGGAAAGTTTTATGCTAATAATTTTGTGGACAATGTTTCATGTCTATCCTATACTCTAAACAACTACTGTGAATATAACAATATGCAAAGTATCGATTATTGTTACTTTCCTATTGACCTATTTTTAAATTTACTGTAATCTCTTACTTTTTTCTGTTTAAAATAAAGAAAAAAGATAAGACATATTTTGTGTTTGAGGCATTTTACATTTTAGGTCCTACTTGTTGCATTCTTTCTGCTTAATTTTACTAATATTTGCATGTATTATCACAGTTAAGGTTCGTGACAATCCTATTAAGGTTATCATTATTATTCTATTTTATAGAAGAAGCAACACATTTTGCAGGAAGATTTAGTAACTTGTCCAAGGATGACCAAATAGTAAATGACAGATCTAGGATTATTTTAACTGGCACTAGGAAAATCATAAAGGAGTTTCACATGCCTTTGAGCCCTAGGAACGTACAGGTTATTGAAGACCATCTTTTTATGACCAAAAGCAATTAGAGAACCAAAGGATGCTGACTGTTTGTAGCTGCCATCCAGTCTTATTTTAGTGCCCATGCCATGATTTTGCTAAATATTTTGAATACTACTCTTGCTTAAGGCAATGCATGAGTGGTGACTCTTTTGTGGCTATTAAGATGCTGTATGGCTCCAGAATGGTGAGGATAAAAACCTTGAAAAGCCATTTTAGTGCTTAAGGTACCATGGTGGTATTGAAGCAACACTTCTGGGTGATTTTAGTTAGCAATATCTTTGTTTGATCAATTTTTCAGGCCTATAGCTTGTAAGAGGAGCAACTACTTTGAAAATAACAATGCACAATCTACTAACCATTGTTACTCTCCTATAATCTTATTTTGAAAATTTGTACCATTGTTTTTTTTTTTCCTTAAAAAATAAAGTACAATGTCTATGGGGGATGTTGGCATTGTCTGAGAGCCTGGGTTAGCTATCCTTAGCACTGGGGAAATAATTTCAGATGGCGCTGTGGCAGATTTTACAACTTGCCACAGACAAATTAATGCTCCACAAACTGAGAGACAGAGCAATTCCTGTTCCCTTGAATCTTTTTTTTTTTTTTTTGGTCCTTTTGAGACAGGGTTTTACTATGTAGTTCAGGCTGGCCTTGAACTCACTTTGTAGCCCAGGCTGGACTTGAACTTACAGCAATCCTGCCTCAGCCTCCTGAGTGCTGGGATTACATGCATGTGCCACCATGCCCGGCCTGCCCCCTTGAATCTTAAGAGTGGCCTCAACAACCTATTTATGACCATCAGAATGAGTGGAAGCAACACTGCACGACTTCTGAGGTTAGGTAAGTGATTGGGAAGCTTTTGGTTTTGTTTCTTGTAACACTAACACTTACTCTCAGGATGCTCTATCTCAGAATCTAGCTACCATGCAATGAGAGGTCCAGACTCCACAGAGAGGCCACGTGTGGTGCTTTCTACAGCCACTGGCTTGATCTGAGCTCCAAAGCAAAAGCCTGTATCAATTGCCAGCCACTCAGTGTGCCATGTTGGACACTCAGCCCCACTAGGCCTCGAGGTACTTGTGGCTTAGTTGATAATTGCCAGAAAGCTCTCCAGCAATCTCATGCCCAATTTGTGATCCACACAATCACATACAAAGGAATTTAGTTGTTGTTTTAAGCTACTAAATTCTGGAGTAATTTCCTATGCAAAACAAGACTACCTCTCTGCATAGTCTTGTATAAGTACATTAAAATCTAAGACGTGGTTTAGCATTTTATGGGACAGCAAAAAACAGCCTATGTTGCTTTATTGGATGTTACTTAGGACTAATTAATTTTGGAAAGTGGTGTACTCCACAGGAGAATTTAAGGTCAATGTTGCAGGTAATGATAAACTATTACTTTGCCAAAAGTGTTTTGTATTGAGGTCTGGGTGGGGAAAATACAAAATTTTAAGAAAATTTCCTTGAGATGCATCAATGGTTCCCCTGCATTTTTACCTGGATATTTCTCTCTCTCTCCCTCTCCCTCTCTCTCTCTTTCTCTCTCTCTCCCTTCCTCCCTCTCTCTCTCTTTCTTTCACTTCACAAATATTTGGCTGAGATCCAGATATATATTAATGTGCTAAATTTATGGGTCGCTGTTATTTGCTGGAATTATAAAATGCCCTCTCTAATTATTTGCAGTTGGTTAGCTCCACTTAAGGAATGTTGCATGCCAATGCCATGTTAAAGAAAAGAAGAAAAGGAAAAAAATTCAAAAATTCTTTAATAAAGTCTGACATTATTGTTTTGAAAACTTTTTGGGCAAGACTCCACTGAGTTGTGCTACACAGAGTTTGTGCCATATTTAGTTTATCATTCAGAAACCTTCTCTTGAACTTGGAGTTTGGAAAAAGACAAAAGAGAATCTAGTTGGACCGGGGATATAGCTCAGTGGCATAAGTGCCTGCCTGGCAAGCGCGAGGTCATGAGTTTGAACCCTGCTAAAAGAGAGAGAGAGAGAGAGAGAGAGAGAGAGAGAGAGAGAGAGAGAGAGAGAGAGAGAGAGAATCTAATATGAAGTCTTCCATTAGCCTGAAGTTGCCAAATGCTTGAGGTTTGAAGTTAGTTTTCTTCCTTCAATTGTCTGAAATTGGTGACCAAAAGGAATTTAGCGATTCAAAATGATTATCACCTGGAAAAATTTATGTTAGTTAAGCTTTGTATAAGCAAGGATACCACAGGAAGCTAATGAAACTTGTTGAGTTTTAATATTCTATGATTCCAAACTTAGATAATTTAGTATATATATGGAATGATTTCCATATTGGAGGTATGGTTATTACTGTATTCTAATTGGCTACCAAATTAGAAAGCCTGTCTATGTTTGGGTGGTTTAGCATGTCCTGTGTTGGGGAAAGGCTCACTAGTCATTGTAGATCAGTGTTTGGACTCAGGGACTTGAGTTATGATTTACAGTTTGTCTTAGATTGATTCTAGATTGAGCCTAGTCCTTTGATTTCCAGATTTATTAGTAGTTAGATCTATTGGTAGAATGTCTCCCAAATGCCTCATCTGTTCAAAAGTGGGGATTTTGGAAGGTGATTGGGTTATAGAGTTGTTGTGGTTTGTTTAAATGTCCTCCCCAAAGCCTCATGCAGTCAGGGGAGGTGGGTCTTTCTAGGGTAGCTGAGTGTAGCATTTGTGATTGGTTTGTTGTCTAGTGCTGGAATGGGTGGCATGAGTGCTGCACCCACCCAGGGGTGGGTAACTAGCATCCAATATAAGGAAAGGAAGGAGGTGCACTTTTCTCCCTTTTTACCCTGTTCACTTTTGTCACTTGCAGCCGCCATGAATGGCTGCGCCTCAGCCTTGTCACCCTGCCTTGGTGCTAGCTGAGTATGGACTAAAACCTCCAAAAAGTGTAAGCTAAATAAACCTTTCCTTCCCTAATTTTGGGCATCAGGTATTTTGTCTCAGCAATGAGAGAAAACTAACCAAGACAGATGTAAATACAGAGTTATGGCTGTCTTTTCTGTTGTTCTTGGGCTGTTCTTCAGGTCAGGGAGTACAGGTCTGTATCCTAGGAAACTGGCAAATTTGATCAAGTTGGTCTTCTAACCCTTTCAGGAGTCCATTGGCCCCTTTTCTTATTAAGTAAGAATGAACACTTCAGTATATATTATTCAAATTCTACTCTATAACCTTGATTTTGGGGGCCAGAAGTCTCAGTGATCTGCTAATAGCTTGGGCTTCCCCATTAGACAGCTACTCATGGTCATCTGCCTGCCCAGATGCAGATCTCCCAAGTCGGCAGAAGCCCTGAAGCTAGGCTTTCCCAGATTCATAGACCCGTATGTATATCTCCCTGAAATTCTACCTTTATTGTTTGGTTTAAAAACTGCCTTGGAAACTATGTTACCTGGGATTTCTTATTGTGGTTCTGGGTATAAGTCATAGCACTCATAGTGGCATATTTTTGCATTAACCACAGGTTATACTGTAAGTAGAAATCGTATGTTTCTGGTAGTACCATGGGTACATAATGATATTTAGTCCACGGGCATGCTTGGTCATTTGCCTGTGTGGCATGAAGCCAGGATAACTGAGTCCTGTAGCTGTGGCATTAGCATACCACACTGTGCTGTGCACAGATCAACAGCTTCTTTAGGGAAGAATCTTTATTGATTAATGAGTAAGTTAGTGAATGAATTATTTAATTTAATTAATTTAATACTATTTATTATGAGTCCGTTTTGCCCCAGGTTCTATGCAGGGAGTGGGTGTTGGGTGGGTGAGCAAAATGGATGTGACCTCTTTTCTCTAGGAGTCTGAAGTTGAGAGAATGGGGTAGATATTCATGTCCACTACACAGAGAAGTCGTGAAGAACATGCACAAAGATCACAGGCTTTTCTGAGGGGGTCACATGTAACCTCTTGGCTGGTGCATACTTAAAAGGGCTAGGGGGAAAGGAGGGGTGATCTCAGCAAGGAATAGTTTTTACTCTACAGTGAATATTTGGAGGTCTATCTATTGCATCTCATTGGCCATTTGAATCTTAGTTCTCAAAGCAGGGATAATAGGTGTATTAGTTAGTTTTCCACTGCTGTAACAAAATACCTGAAGTTCAGTAACTTACAAAGAAAAGCGATTTATTTGTCTCACTGTTTTGGAGGCAGGAAGTCTTAAGTCGTAAAGTTCCATCAGTTTGGCCTCTGGTGAGGGCCTCATTCATGATGGACACCATCATCACAATGTTAGTAGCATCTGTAAGAGAAGTCACCTGGCAAGACAGGAAGACAGAGAAAGATTCAAGGGTTAGGCTCACTCATTTGTAACAACTGACTCTTGTGGGAACTAACTGGGGTCCCATGATACTTCCCTTAATGTCTTCTTAGGGCAGAGCTCCAAATACCTAAGTACCTCCCACTAACCAACCCCCACAAACATTGCCTCACTAGGAACTTCCAACACATGAGACACCCTCAAACTATATCCAAACCATAGAAATAAGTCTTGTCCTATGTAAAAAGATTTCTCAGCCCAGTGGCCTTGGGAAAGGTATTTATTTGGAGGCAAAGGCCCTTGCTGAGTAGCTGCTTTCACTTTTCCAGGAAGATTTAACCTTGGAGGAGTCACCTGAGAGCTCCTGAAGTGCAGCCCATCCTCCTGCACCTGAGTTCTTTCAATCCTTGCTTGAAGGCTGTTAATGACTATTGGAGAACAGAACCAAGAAACCTTGGGGTCAACTGGTCTGTTTTGGATATGGGATTTCTTGACTCAAGTGTGAAGGGCTTGGCCTGGGCCATTCTGCTGCCCTAGAGCTTGGATGTAAACATCCAAGCATGAGGAAGACACCAGGGAAGCAGTGCTCCTTCACTCCATCAGGTAGGGCTCTGGTCTCATGGAAAGCACTCATCCTTCTTCCTCGGGTTCTGTGCATAACATCAGGATGCCCTGTAGTTGGATACTCATATATCATCACCCACTCATTGACCCAGTCATGCTGGGGCAGAGCCACTGTCGACAAACTCGCCAAACTCATTTAAAATAGTAAGAAAATTCCTCAAAACTTTCATTTGTCTATTAGAAGATCAATTTGTTTCAGAGTTGTTCTATGTCAAAGTTATTTACATGGAATTTGCTAGAGGGAAGGGTATTGGTTATTCATCAGAAAGTGAATCCACTTTTATAGTTTTCTTTTCTTTTTTTTCCTTATTCTTAAAAGCATCTGATAACTCATTCCATGTTTTTGGAATCTGCCTGTGGGCTCCAGTGCTTCATGTTCCCTTTATAGTGGGCTAAAAGTCATGGCTAACTCGAATCCTTCATGTCTGTGGTTAAGCACATTTTCTGTTATTCTGCCCACTGGAGACCCACAGGACATCTTATTGTAGGTAATGTTGGATGAGATTTGGGGAGTCTCACGAATTGTAAATCAATGCCTTGAGGCTTAAGAATATTTTTCCTTGTCTCTTCTCTTGGAATTATGCACTTGAGCCCTATGAGTAGAGCTTAAGAAGATCTCAAACTAGAAATTTATTTAAAGTAATCCCCAACACAAGTCCAAACATTTAAAAAACATCTTCGTTAGTAAAAAAAGTACGTCTAGTTTTCCTCCCTTCCAGTAAATAAAACACTATCCAGTTCTCCTTCCTACTCCAATCTGGGAGAGAACCAAGTGTTACAACATTAGGTCGAAGTTATTTAAGTCATGCATATTTATCTTTAAATGTTTCTGGGATTTACAAATCATCATTAAGCTTCATGGGACATTTTTTTATCATTTGTTCTGTGCTATACACTGTGCTAGGCACAGGGGATGTAAAACTGTTCAGTGTAAGACCTCTCGTTTTTGGGAAACTGAGGTTTACTTTAACAGAGGTAGAGGTAGAGAATTAATCATAAGATGAAATGATAAGGAAAAATATATATCTATGAATATTTTCTTAGATTCTGATATATATTGTTAAATTTCTTCCTAGTAAAGTGTAGCAATTTACATACTTGACTTCAATAAATAAATACAGCAATTTGGGAAAGTATTGCCAGAATTAAATATTACTTATTTTCAAACTTCTTTTGCCTGGTTTAACAAATATAAAATGATTCTGGTTACACCTGTGTAATGTGCCTAGCACTGTGCTTAGCATATGATAGCTGTCTTTACTAGTGTTTGTCTGCAGTCTAGACAGCTTGATCTTTGGACCACATTCTAGACTTTCTGTCTGTCTATACATCCTCTGACCTGGCTTTGATTACTATCAGTCTCTAGGAAGTACCTGGTCTTGGCTTGGCTCTGCTTCACACGAGCATTTAGGTTGAGCTTGCATGCAGCACAGTGGTTAAAATATTGCCGGTATTCATCTCGTGGCTCCTCAACTTGTCAGCTGTGTGACCTTCAATAAATTACCGAATTTCTCTAAATCTGGGAATAATTGTGATAATGTATGATAAGCAGGTAACACTGTGTCTGATACAACATGAATAATATTAGTCATAATAATAATAATTTGTTTTAATAAGTCATATCAACCTTTGAGGTGGTGTGATATTATCCTTTTTTTAAAGAAGGGACATTGAGCTTCCAAGAAGTTAAGCATTTTGCCCAATATGGGAAACTCTATACAGTTTGATTTCTTTTACAGTATGGGTGAGTATGTGTGTTTTAGCCAGCAGAAAATACCTGAAATAACCAACCTATTTATTTATTTATTTATTTGTTTGTACTGGGAATCAAACTTAAGACCCCATGCTTGCCAGGTAGGGACCATGACGCTGAGCTATATTCCTGACCCAACCTTTTTAAAAGAGGAAAGAGTTATTTTGGGTTGTGGCTTCAGAGGTTTCAGTCCATGGTCACTTGGCTCCATTGGTTTTTGGGCTTGTGGTGAGGGAAAACATCAAGCAGGGAGTATAGAAGGGAGCAGACCTGCTCACCTCATGGCAAGCAAGGAAAGAGAGGAAGGGGCCAAGGGCCCAATATCTCCTTCAAGTGCATGAGACTAATGACTTAACTTCCTCCCACTAAGCCCCACCTACCAAAGCTCCCCATATTGAAGACCCAGATCTTAGTACACAGGTCTATGGGAGATGTTTAAGGTTCAAACCATAGCCTGGCCCATTGCTTAGTGAAAGTCTTCATGAAAGTGATTTCTCTACCAGGACAACCAGTACTAACAACCATACACGGGGTGCCTCCAGCCCTCAGACATTCAGCCCTCTAAACTCTAACTAAATGAATCCCCATCTGTCCCCTATCAGGATTCTGAAGTTGCCAGCAGCCACTTGAGTACTACTCATTCTGCAGGGAAATGGGGCAGAGGAAAACTTCGAGAGGAAAGAGATTAATTTAACCACTTGTGGTTTAAGGGTTCTACTTCTGAAAAATTTACACAAACCTATGATTACATGAATTTATTGCTCTGGGCCCTGAAACCAAAGTCTCATTAGTGCTGTGGTAAATTGGCCACTGGTCAGAACTTGTGACTAGCCATTAACCAGCGATAGGATGGCTAGTTACTTTTGATTGCTTGTCCCTTTCCTCTGAATTGAAACTTTGTCATTAGCATAGTTTCAGTCTGAGAGTTACTGCCAGAGTGGAATTACTCTAATTAAGAGGAAAAGAAAAATATGCTGATAGTCATTAATTTTTCTTGATTAGAGGGTGACCCAGTTTGAGGTTAAGCGAAGACGACTGAGGTGGTAATTTAGCACTCTAGGGGGTTTGTGGGGATTTCTGTGAACTGGAGAAGCAACAGCTGGATTTCAGAATTGCCATCTGATTTGAATTCGTAGCTACTTGTAAAAAAGGTTAAGAGATCTTCAGGAATGGCAGGCTCATGTTTAGAACTAAAAAGAACAAAGACAGGGTTGTGGGTCCAGCACTAGAATTTGAATGCTAATGATGCTGCATCTATGTCCTGATAAATGGATGAAGACCTTTTCTGCCTCAAATGTGAAAATATTATATTTTCTTGATTTGAGACATAATTTATACAAAAACATATACTTGGAGCCAGAATACCAGAGTGGGAGTTTTGATCCTATTAGCTAGTTGTAAGACTTTCAAATGAACCGTTTTGGGCTCTGAAATTGTTTCTGTAAGGTAAATGGTAAATATTATCATTCATATTACAAACTTAGTTTGGGGAATCAAGTAGAGACAAAACAAATGAATAATAAAGTTCTATGTTATTATGGTATCATTGAGCTATCAGATCACCTATAAATTGGGTTTAGGGAGTCTCTTTGGGAAGGGCAGTGAAGGGAGGACAGAAAGCCTTGTGCTGGATTTGAGATTGCGCATGACTGTAATTCCACCACTCTGGGAGCCTGAGGCAAGAGGATCATAAGTTTGAGTGGGGCAGTTTAGTGACTTAGGGAGACTTTGTCTCATCATAAAAATTAAAAGGGCTGAGGATGTACCTCAGTGGAAAGGCCCTGAGTTTAATCTCTAGTGCTGCAAAAACAAAATGAAAAACAAACAAACAAACAAACTGTAATTACCATTCACTGTCTTCATATTTTTTTTAAAGCTCTGTGGCTGTAACTTGCAAATAAAAATTGCATATATTCAAGATGTACAATGTGATGTTTTAAGGAACATACACATTTTGAATGATTTCCATAATCAAGCTAATTGGCATATTCATATGCTTAAGATCTGCTCTCTTAGAGAATTTCAAATATTCAATGTAGTGTTTTAAACTATGGTCATCGATGTTGGGCAGGAAGGCTCTGACCAGAAGACAACCTAGGCCACCTTCCTGGTGAGTGTACGTGATCAGTGCAGACTCCAGGAGAGGAAAGAGATGTGCCTTTCACGTAGGCCTACTGGCACGCGGGCTAAGTATCAAGGACTCCCTCCGCCCCCGTAAGCAACCTGCTGGTTCGGAGGACTGGCTAAGTTGACAGCAACTAAAAATACAAGCAACTAAATGCTTGTATTTTTCAGTTGATTTTGTAGGCCTGGAGCCAGCAGTCTGAGCATCTCTTGGGAAGATGATAGTATGCAATGTAGCAAATATGGGGGATTCTCCTCTGTCTTGTCTTTGAGGCCCAATATTGTTCTCATTGTTTTGCTTTATTCTGATTAATTTTTTTTTGCTTTATTTCATGCTCTGCTTTTATTGGTTTTGTTGTGTTTGTTTTTGGTTTGATTTTACTATACCTGATGGAATGGTCAACTATTCTAAAAGTCACAAGGTATGCTGTGGTGGCTGTTGTTTTCCTGGTGTCTTTCTTTGAAGTTCTGTACCAGTTCTACTGCTTTGTTTTGATTGACTTTGTTCTGTTATGTTTTGTTGGATTTTAGTATCTTTAAAATAAAAAAAATATCATGCTATAGATTATTCATCTCATGACTGCAACTCTGTGTCCTCTGACATCTTCCCTATCTTGCAACCCCTTAAAACCATGATTCTACTCTGCTTCTGGCTTTTTTTAAGATTCTACATGTAAGTGAGCTCATGTGGTATTTGTCTTTCTGTGTTTGGCTTATTTCATTCAGCATAATTTCCTCTACATGTGGCCATATTGTTGCAAATAAAAAGCCAAATAGTATTCCATTATGTTTATCTATCTCTATGCATTGATTCATTCAAGAATAAATATTTAGGTCATTTCCACATCTCAGTTATTGGGAATAGTGCTGCAGTGGACGGGGGAGTACCAACATCTTTTCCACATGTTGATTTCTTTCCCTTTGGATATATACTCAGAATTGGGATTGCAGATCATAGGGTAGTTCCATTTTAAACTTTTGGAAGAACTTACATACTCTTTCCCACAGTGCTTGTACATACTAATCTCACTACCACTGCACTAGAGTTCCTTTTCTCTACACCTTTGCCAATACTTGCTATTCTTTCTTTTTATTTTTATGAGTCCTTGTTTGTAGTCTGTAATGTTCACATTTCTTGTGTGGAGTCGGTACATGTACATAATACCTCCTAATTCCTTTTTACCTATTTCCCTACTTGCTGTCACCTACTTTTTTATTTTGTTCTTTATTTGTAATTTGAGTTTCTCATATCAGAGACATCACGTGATATTTTATGTTTTGACTTTTTCACAGTAACTCTACTAATAGGAGTGAGGTGATGTCTCCTGGTGGTGTTGACTTGGATTTTTCTGGTGATCTCCGAAGGTCAGCATCTTCTCACACACCTGGAGGGTGGGCCAGGGCCCCATCCCCTCTGCTCCGGGGTGCAGGGTGTGGATTTGCCTCACAGTTGTGGCTCTGGCATCTGTAGCGGGGAGTGCTCCCTGAGCAGCTGTAGGGTCTGGTCTGGAATGCTGGCATATGTGACCTGCTCTGGGGTCTGTAACAGGGCCCAGCCACTGCGGCAATAGCTCTAGTGTCTTTGAGGACTGATAAACTGAAATACCATATGCTTACAAAATAAAAGGGAAAACCATAACAGTGTTTGAGGCCCTGCTGTGCCTGGGAACCAGCTCTATCCCTTGCAAAGGATCAAAGAGAGGAAAGAGATTGATTGGGGACAGGGATCTCTTTGGCCTCTTAAATCGCACAGTATTATAAATGGTTTCTGAAGAGGGGCCACAGTAGTTTCCCAGCACCCTCCAGCCATCCTGTCTTCTTCACACGGACTCTCTACTCACACAAAGAAAAATGGGGCAACGTGAGGTGTGGTAGAAGGGAAGGGAATGGTTGCTCCATTCTGACTCACTGTCTAGCTCAAGTCCAACCATGTTATGTCCCAGTGGAAAGGTGGTAGGAGGCCACAGAATCATGAAGGAAACCTGTTTTAAATAAGTGGTTTCTGTAATTATTCATTCAATAAATATTCACTTAGTGCCACTATATCTGAGTCCTTTTCTAAGGACTAGGTACAACAGTGAACAAACTGAACAAATTCACCCCCGCCCCCCGCCGCCGCCAGAGTTTGCAATTAGGAGTGGGAAGAGAAAATAGGTAAAACTCATAATCAGATCATGTTTAAGATAGCAATGATTTCTACTGAAAAATTAATTAGAAAACCAGATAGGGAATCTGCTGTGTATTTTGGGGAGTGGGTAGGGCGCAGGTTGAAGGATTGCTGTTTTAAATGGCGTGGTTGAGGAAACCCTTACTGAGTGTGCTAGCTTTTTCATTACTGTGATGAAATATCTGAGATACATCAGTTTAAAAGAGGAAAGGTTTATTTTGCGTCATGGTTTCAGAGCTTTTAATCCATCCTTGGCTCTGCTGATTTTGCACCTGTAGTGACGCAGTCACGGTGGTGTGGACCACGCGGCAGGGGAGTTCTGTTCACTGCATGGTGGCTGGGAAGGAGAGAGAGAGAGATAGCAAGAGAGAGTGAGAGAGAGAGAGAGAGAGAGAGAGAGAGAGAGAGAGAGAGAGAGAGAGAGAGATAGTGAGAGAGAGTGGGAGAGAGAGAGAGAGAGGAAGGGGCACAGGATCCTCTTTAAGGGCACACTCCTAACTTCTTCCAGCTAGGCCTTACCTCCTAAAGGTCCTATAACCTTCCTGATAGCTCTACCAGCAGGTGGCTAAGCCTTCAGCATGGGAGCCTTTGGAGGATATTAGGATCCAAAGCATAAACAAGAGTGCCATTTGTGCAAAGACTTAGCTGAGGCAGGAAAGGGCCCCTGCTGCTGTGAGGGAGGACTGTGCTGAGGGAACAGCCAGTGCAAGGGCCCCAAAGGGGAAAACTGCCTAGATATTCTGGGAGCACAGCCAGGTGGGGAGTTGAGGCCTGGGAGGTCAGTGATGCAGGAAGTGGTACCGGGCTTGGAGGACCACTGTGAACCCTTGGGCTTTCACAGAGCGAGGTGGTGAGCTTGCAGTAGCTACAGGGCAGAGGCTTTTTCGGACTCATGTTGGCTTCTCTGCCAAGGCTGTTCTGAGGCACATGGGCACCTGTAGCCCTTGTCTACATAGTTGAGGTGGCTGTGATATGAGTCAGTGTATGCAGAGTTCCCAGGTGGAAGTGATTTCCTGAGAGCAGGAGAGAAAGAGGCGTGTTGCTGAAGAGAGAGGAAGAGCAACAAAGAGGCAGACAGCCCCAAGGGACAAATGAAGGCTGCCTAGCTCCTTTTCCATGATGCTCTTTTCATGAGTTTTCCAAGGGTAGCTGCAAGAGCCAGCTTGGATCTTTATGCTACTCACGGGTCCTTATGCTGTATGCAATATTTCCTGGCTCATTTAATGCTGAGAGAATGCATGAATGCAATACATGTCTGCTGTGATTACCCAAAGGTCCATGTGGTAAGGGCTTGCTCCCCTGCTTGGTGCTTTTGGGTGGTGGTGGAATCTTTAGGAAGTGGGGCTTAGTGTGAGTTGTTAGGTTACTGGGGGTATGCCCAGTGAGGAGACTATGGAACTTCATCCCTTCCTCTTTTTGCTCTTTGGCCATAAGTTTAGTGGTTTTTGTCCATCAGTGCTCCTGCCATGATGTGCTGCCTTGCCACAGACCTAAAAGCAATAATGCCAACTGATTATGGGTTGAAACCTCCAAAACAATGAGCTTAAATAAACTTTTCTATGTTGATTATGCCAGGTATGCTTTATACTGACAGAAAGCTAACACACTATACCATTATTGTGGTTCATCAATTTGACTGGAGTAAGAACTGCCTAGCAGATTAGCAAAGCTTAGGTCTAGGTGTCTGTGGATATGGAGGCCAGAAAACTGAAGGGGAGGACCTGCCCTGGTTGTTGGTGGCATCAACTAACGGCTTATGACTTGGATGGAATAACAAAAGAAAAAAGAAAGATGTGCACCTGTTCTGAAGAGCTCCAGTCTTCTTGAGTGCATCCTTTGCTGCCATTGCCTTTGGACATTGGTCTCTTGGTCTCCAGTTTCTTCAGATTTCCGATGTAGACCTCTACTGGTGACTCTCCAAGGAGCTCCCAGGCCTTCAACCTTGCATGGGGTTGCATCCTTGATCCCTCTGGTTTCATGGCTTCTACATTCTTGGACTAAACAGCTACTGAATGTTCTGGCTCTCTAGCACACCGATGGCCATTATGGACTCTCCTGCCTCTGGTACTGTCAGCCTACCTAATAAATCTCATTGCATAATTATACATGTATTTTCCATCAGTTCTCTTCCTCTAGAGAGCCTTGGCTATAAATTATTATTATTATTTGGTACTAGGAATTGAACTGAGGACCTTGCACTTACCAGGCAGGCGCTATGCTGCTGAGTTATATCCCCGGGGCTAGAGAATCCTAGCTAACACACACAACGTTGCAGCTTCTTCAGTGAGTCTCAGGTGCGCTGGGCACCCCGTTCTCTCCTTTGAGTCTTTGAGTCACCACTGACAGAACAAGGATAGCTGGAAGGGGAGCAAGGTCTCTGGGATCGCACCTGAGCACTGGGAGCCCATGGGAATGGTTATTATGCCCATTTTCACTTTGCATCTGACTATGAGTTGCTGTCAGCTTCTAGGTTTCAAGGACAAAACTGGGGCAATTATAATAGATGGAGCCTTCTTGAGGTCACTAGAAAATACCGCCCAGACCCTTGGGAACATACACTTTCCTCTTTGATCTGCTAGGGCTTCCTTGGTCCTGGGGACCGGGTGCATCTTGGAAAGATGTAACTTCATGCCTTTTTTTTGTTAATGGTGTATGGCTGAATTTAAAGAAGAGGTGGCAGCTTGTTAAATTTTTATTTATGATGTGATTTTCAGAATTCAGTGTTCACAAATACTGACAAGGTTGAATTTATGAAATGAGAGGCTATTTTAATATATTATTTTCTCAGCTTGAAATGTTGCCCCTGAAGGAAATGTTGGAATTTGGCTGCACTGAATGGCATCGCGGGAGCAGCTTGTCTTAAAAAAGCACTTACCTCAATGGTACTGTGACTCGCAGTTGAAAAGCTAAATGCTGTGAATTCAACTTGAAATTCGCACATAGATTCCAATTTGGATAAATAAAGTTTTGTTTTCCTGGGTTTATCCTTAATTAGTCATTTGATTCAAGTTTAATTAACATTGCTTAGTGATGGCTTTGGCCTCTTTAGCGTTCTTTAACCTATTAGCTTCAAAATGTGAAGGAACTATCTCAAAGGGAATAAAGAATAATCTTTTTTCTTAAAGACAGTTTCTTCAGTGGGAAGCACTATAATTCATGGTCATTTATAGTTGGGATCAACTGGTGGATCAAAGACCAGGGGCCTGAGTGGAGGCTGGATGGGTGGGAGCTGCCCCAGACCCCCCAGATCCCTGCCCAAGTGCCTGCTGGTAAAATAGACAGACTCATTAAACCAAAGCTTTCACCCAGGGTGCAGACATACATATCTTTGTGGTATATTTTTGAAATTTGTACTGCCCTTTGCAAAGGAGGTCTTGCCTTTTTTTTTTTTTAAGGAAAGGCTGCAAATCTAAGAGACATGGAAATGACAGATCATTTTAGAGAGATTTTATGTGACAAGAGAAAAAAGACAATGTCATGCACTTTTTTTTAGAACATTTTGAGAATGTGTAGAGAAACCAATTATAGAACAATCGATAGTTCCTAAAGCTGGTATTCTTTAAAACAGAGTGTATTCAAAACCCGAAACCCACCCCCAAATTCATTAGGCTGATTATCAATTTTATAAAATGTAAACTGTGCAGTAGTAAAGGTGTCGGAAGAAAAGCAACTCCCAAGTGGAGGTAACACTGCCCCAGTGGTCCAGTGTCTCTCTCTCTTTTCTTCAGTTGTTTTTTTGTTTTTGTTTTCATGTCTTTTTTATTTATTAATTTATTTAATTTTAAAATTTTAAAAATTTTTTTATTTAAGAGGAAAAAAAGACACATATAAGAAAGACAAAAAGCAAAAGAGACAAACAAACGACTAGAGTAAATGCACAACAGTAACATTACAGGTTTACAAAACAGGATGATAGAAACTTGACAATGGTTGCAATATTGCGTCTCGTTATCTTCAAAATGGTTGTTTACATTAACAGATATAGACATAAAAAATTGATCTAATCATATGAGTATTAGCTGTTCTTTCTCATAGGGTCTCATTGTGTAGTTCAGGCTGGCCTTGAACTCACTTTATAACACAGGTTCACCTTGAATTTGTGATGAACCATCTGCCTCAGCCTCCCAAGTGCTGGGATTACAGGCATGTATCACCACACCTGGCTTGTCCAATGCATCTTAAGGACAATTATCAGAGAGAGAGGCCTTGCTTCAGGATGTAAAAGAGCAATGCAGTCGGCGCTCCATATCTGTAGGCTCTGAGTTCATGAATTTAATCAAAAGCAGGTGGAAAATGTTTGGGAAAAGATTGCATTTGTACTGAACACATATAAACTTTTTCCTTGTCATTATTTCCCTAACAATACAGCATAACAACTGTTTACATAAAATTTACATTATATTAGGTATTTGAAGTATTTTGGAGATGATTTAAAGTATATGGGGGATGAACCTATCACATATGCAAACACTATTTAATTTTATATAAGGGATTTAAACAACCATTCATTTTGGTATCTGTGGGGCATCCTGGAACCAATCCCACACGAACACAGAGGCTGAGCCTTGTATACCTGAGCCTGGGCCCAAATAGTTCCTCCATCAGTGAATCTTATGTGCTCTGCCAGGTTTTGCAATTTAGCGGTGAAAAGCTCAGATCTGTGTTGGAATCCTGGCTTCACCACAGATAGGGTCATATGATGGTGGACAAGTCACTTAATCTCACTAAATCTGTAAAACGAGGATAACAGTCACATAGTTCTTAGGTGGCTCTGGAGGATTAAATGAGCTAATGTGTGGTTAGTGCTTCAGGATGTACCTCATGATTCCCTTGTCGTTTCAACCACATGAGGCACAGTGGATCACTTTTCACTGTGAAAGAGAGGGGGTTATTGTCAAGAGAGAAAGGAGTCAGTCCTGTTTTGAGACCCTCATCCCTAGCTGGGTGATGTTCACACCTCTGTTTCTCTTTAGCAGAGCCTGGAGTTTTGTGACTCCCTGACACCAAGTGCGGGGAGCGTGTGTTTGGGTTCACACTTTGTGTAGCACCTTGGCATTTCTGTTCTCTGCTATATCACAGGTGAATATTCAAATCAAGGGATCACGATTTCCTAGGGCCTGGAGACCAACTGGGAAAGGTCAGACTGGAAGCACATAGGGGATCTTGTTCCTGGGCAACTCTCGAAGGCAGGGAGAGCTTCCTCTTCTGACCCAGAGCAAACAGAGAATCCAGATGCCTTTTCTGCTACAGAGCAGATACAGAGCACTTTCTGCTAGTCTTGTCTCCCCCAATTCTGATGCAGGGTTGGGTTTAACCTCATCTATGATACTTTATAAGTTATAAGAC